>JAWQEG010000035.1:0-69814 GCA_033782935.1 Petrolisthes cinctipes
GGAGGAGGAGGGGAAGGAGGGGAAGGAGGAGGAGGAGGAGGAGGGGAAGGAGGAGGAAGGGGAAGGAAGGGGAAGGAGGAAGAGAGTGGAAACGAGGAGAGGGGAGAAGGGAAGGAGAGAGAAGTAATATGATTAGGGAAGGAGAGAGGAAAGTGGAAAGAAAAAGAAGAAAGAATAGAGAGGAAGGCGAGAGGAAGAGAGAGAAGTGAATAAAGTAGAGAAAGTGTGAAGAGAGGAAACATTTTTGCAAGGAGAATTAGAGAAGATAGGATTGGAGGAGAATGTAATAAAGAAATGTAACTAATGGGATAAATAAATGGGATAAAATCTACGCAAAAATAATCACAATCACAATAACAATAAAAATAATAATATATATATGAAAATTATTGCACTCCACCAGATAAACAGATTATATACACTACCCTATGTGACCTTATATAACCTCCCACAGGATAAGTTTCTAATGACCTTTTTTATTTTGTGGAGGCCTAAAATTAGTCAAACAATTAAAACTATAAACTACTTCGTATTAGCTGATGTTGTTTGCTGGGATATGAATTTCCCCACGGACGGTCACTACAGTACGAGTATTAGGCCTGGTTATTGATGTTCTGGGGTGGGATGTGTCAATAGGAAAATGGTTCAACATACTGTGGGTTGGATATATATACAGTGAGGTCAGTGTGTGTGTGTGTGTGTGTGTTCAACATACGGTGGGTTAGATAAATATACAGTGAGGTCAGTGTGTGTGTGTGTGTTCAACATACTGTGGGTTGGATAAATATACAGTGAGGTCAGTGTGTGTGTGTGTGTGTGTGTGTGTTCAACATACGGTGGGTTGGATAAATATACAATGAGGTCAGTGTGTGTGTGTGTGTGTGTGTGTGTGTGTGTTCAACATACGGTGGGTTGGATAAATATACAGTGAAGTCAGTGTGTGTGTGTGTTCAACATACGGTGGGCTGGCAAAACATACAGTGAAGTCAGTGTGTGTGTGTGTGTGTGTGTGTGTGTGTGTGTGTGTGTGTAGCCGTACTGATGTTCTCATGTTTCAGAGTTTTGCAACTTTTAATCTATATTGGAATATAATTACACTGGGAACTTGTTTGAGAAGGCAAATGAAATATGAGAAACGTTTCTGATGAATGCTTCTGAAATCATCAATGTTCACCTATAAGATGAAGAAGAATGAAGAGACAAATACAGAAAAACTAGTTATATACTAAACAGATTAATTATTATAGAAATAGTATGAAACCAGAAGATTATGAAATAATGGAGAGATGTAAATAGATGTTTATAATTACCTCGTTATATAGCATTCAAGAGGTAGGATGCGAAACAGACAAAAATAAACAGACAGAAAAGGAGGTAAATAAAACAGGTTGTTGACTGAGGGAGAGAGATTCAACTTTACGACTCCGGCAGGGAACGTAACTCTGAAATTAAAAGCCAACGATAAAGAAAATGTGATAATAAAGTGGGAAAGAAATAGTTTTACAGACGGTAAAGTGGCTGTCACGGGCAAGGCGGTGACAGTAAAGGACAAGAGAAAAACGAAGGAGAATGAAAGACAAGAAAAAGACAATGAAAAATAAATAAGAGAAGAAAACCAACAAGACAAAAAACGAAAAATACGACAGAGAATAAATGACACAAGAAAACAACATAGAAACAAATACACGAAAAAAACGACAGGGAATAAAATAATGTCACAAGAAAAACGATGGGGATAAATAACACGAGCAAAACGACGGAAAATTAAGGTGGAAATAAAGGATTTGTTCACATAGGATTGATTTGACTCTCTAGACATATTGGATTCATCGAGGTATTTTTTTTTAGTCATCACATACAGTATAGTACATATTATGCACTCGAGAGCACACGCACACACACACACACACACACACACACATCCCCCCCCAAAAAAAAGCTTAATTGTCACCAAAAGAAGATAGGCCTCCGTTTTTTTTTTCTCATAATTTTGTCAAAGTCATATTACTTCATTAATGGTGATTACTTTGATGGGAAATGAGATAAGTGATGAAGTTAGGGAATAATGGCATTAAGTCCTCACCACCACCTGATTACCTGGACCAGAACGCGACCATATTTTCTGGCCAGAGTTTGATGTGGTCAGGAGGGAGGCCCAGTCAGTATAGCAGTTCTCATGGAGTTGCTGGGTTGGGCTGTGAAGGTATGACTCAGATATTTTATGGTGTGTGTGTGTGTGTGTGTGTGTGTGTGTGTGTGTGTGTGTTAAATGTAAAAGAAAAGTGTGTTAGGGAAGAAAGAGGTGCAATGTGGTGTGTTTGTGTGTATGTAAAGGGGGGAAAAGAAGGGTGTGTTAGGCTAGAAAGAGGAGCAGAGAGATGTGTATGTCAAATGGGAAAAAGAAGGGTGTGTTAGGGTGGAAAGAGGGTCAGAGAGGAAGGACAGGAAGCAATAAAGAAAAACAAGGAAAGGAGGGACTGATGAAGAGAGGCCAAATATGAATCGGGTCCGAAGGGGTGTACGCTTAATTCGTATTTCCAATCCAGCTTCAGTTTTCACTCTTATTTTTCAGTTATTTTAAATATAATGATTCAATAAAGGAGGAAAATGCGCGTGGTAGTTTTCAAGTAATTATTTGACATTATTTTTAAAGAAATATAATAATTTAGAAGTTGATCCCTATTAAAACAACATGGTGGGCTTACACACACACCCACACCCACACACACACACACCACACACACACACACACACAGAGAGAGAGAGAGAGAGAGAGAGAGAGAGAGAGAGAGAGAGAGAGAGAGAGAGAGAGAGAGAGAGAGAGAGAGAGAGAGAGAGAGAGAGAGAGAGGGGGGGGGGGGGGGTCCACAACAGCCAATCAGAGCACGTTTGAGGTGTTAACGCGGCGCCTGGCCTGATTGAGAAGCAGTTAATGACACACCCGGTGTAAGGCTGCCTTGTCCACCCAAGTTAAGGGGTAACGTATTGTTGTTATAGTCTTCCACTCCATACACCTACATTATAGTACTTCACTCCATACACCTACATTATAGTACTCCATTCCATACACCTATATTATAGTACTCCATTCCATACACCTATATTATAGTACTCCATTCCATACACCTATATTATAGTACTCCATTCCATACACCTACATTATAGTACTCCATTCCATACACCTATATTATAGTACTCCATTCCATACACCTACATTATAGTACTTCACTCCATACACCTATATTATAGTACTCCATTCCATACACCTATATTATAGTACTCCATTCCATACACCTATAGTCTACTACAGATCACACCCACAGCTAAACAACAATTCTCCCACACAGCTATACTACAGACCTCTCCCACAGCTATAGCCTACTACAGATCAGACCCACAACTATACAACAGTTCTCCCCCACAGCTATACTACAGACCTCTACTACAGTCTTCTCCCACAGCTACACAACAGTCCTCCCCCACAGCTAAAATACAGACCTTTCCCACAGTTGCACAACACCTACAGCTATACTACAGTCTTTTCCCACAGCTATACAACAGACCTCACCAACAGATACACAACAAACCTCTCCCACAGCTATACTAGTCCTCTTCCACAGCTACACAACATCTTCTCCAACAGCTACACAACCAACCTCTCCAACTGCTACACAAACCTCTCCCACAGCGATACGAGAACTCTCCCACAGCTACACAACAGAACTCTCCCACAGCTATACTACAGACCTCTTCCACAGCTACACAACCCCCACAGCTATACAACAGACCTCTCCCACAGCTACATAACACCCACAACCACAGATCAGTCCTTCTCACACAGCTAAACAACAGACCTGACCCACAGCTATATTTAATAACCTTTGGACATTTGTAATTTCCCTTCAGATATAGAGAAACAGGTCATTGCAAACGCAGACCCAAAGTAGAACTCATATAACGTAAAATAGAACTCATATAACGTAAAATAGAGCTCATATAACGTAACTCATATAACGTACATTAGAACTCAGATAACGTAAAATAGAACTCATATAACGTAACTCATATAACGTACAATAGAACTCGGATAACGTAAAATAGAACTCATATAACGTAAAATAGAACTCATATAACGTAAAATAGAACTCATATAACGTAAAATAGAACTCATATAACGTAAAATAGAACTCATATAACGTAAAATAGAACTCATATAACGTACAATAGAATTCATATAACGTATAATTACCATATACCGTAGATGTAGGACTTCAATAATTATGTTATGAGAATTTTGCCTACTTACAGCAGATAAAAAAATTAGTTCAAAGCCAAAACTAGCTCCCCTCGCAGCTCCAGCACACACTTCAAATAACGTGCAAAAAATAAGCCGACAATTTCCCCTCGTAACTCCACACTAAAAGGGCCCTCCCACTCTCTCGGGTAAAACTGATGTGAAACGAGATCCTGTTGGGAAGATGACGGCGAGAGCTCAAGATAGAAGGCTCAATATAAACTCCAAAGAAACTATTTTATTATCAACTGTTTCTCTCTCTCTCTCTCTCTCTCTCTCTCTCTCTCTCTCTCTCTCTCTCTCTCTCCTTTCATTGCGTCACTTCATCTCAACCTTATCTCGTTTCAACCAGAAGATTATTATGTCTCTTTTACTACTTCCAAGGCTTCTATATGGTATCACTCTGTCTCTCTCTCTCTCTCTCTCTCTCTCTCTCTCTCTCTCTCTCTCTCTCTCTCTCTCTCTCTCTCTCTCTCCAGTTTATCAGTATCATAATTCCGTTGTTTTTTTCCTTGCTATCGCTCCCAACACTATTATTATCATCTCATCGAATAATAATTACTTGCCCAAAATTCTATCCCGCATTATCTTTCTTTCCTCTCCTGTATCTTCTTTATTGCACTTCCTATGGTTCCAAAATATTAGCAAGTTACGTATCTTGTATTAATTTTACACTCTCTAAGTATTAACAGTAAATTAATGTCGATCATATGCCATGCAGCCAAAAACACCATGTGGCACCTAGTAAGTCGCTGTTAGGAAATCATCTGTATACCCTCAGAGTAGTATTTCCAGTGCAAGATAGCCTATGTGACACCAATCCTTGTTCTCGTTTCATCTTCATTCACTTTTCCAATCAGTATTATTTCCAGTGCAAGATAGCCTATGTGACACCAATCCTTGTTCTCGTTTCACCTTCACCCACTTTTCCAATCAGTAGTATTTCCAGTGCAAGATTTGTAATACCAATCCTTGTTCTCTTTTCACCTTCATTCACTTTTCCAATCAGTATTATTTCCAGTGTAAGATTTGTAATACCAATCTTTTTTTCGTTTCACTTTCACTCACTTTTTCAACACTTCCGTCTTCATTTTTAATCCTCAGTAAAAAATGTATCTATATGCTGAATGTCAGGATGGAAAAGTTATTTATTCCCTCAACCACAAAGAGTTTAGGAGGAGAAGTAGGGTAAGTTTCTCATCCAGTTTTATCTGCCTCGTCTACCTATTCGCATTTATATATATATATATATATATATATATATATATATATATATATATATATATATATATATATATATATATATATATATATATATATATATATATATATATATATATATGTATATATATATATATATATATATATATATATAGTTTCTCCGTCTAAACCTGCTCTTCCTCATAACATTCCTACTCTTCCATCTTCTTCCTTCATCTCCTCCTCCTCCTCCTCGCCTCTTCTTCATCTCCTTCCCTCTCTTTGATCCCGTCTTTCCCCTGCTTACTAATTTTTACATCACCGACAGAGCTCAGGAAAATCAAGAGAGCGGTTTAGTGAGAGAGGAAAAGTGTGAATAAGGAGCCATTAAGAGAGAGAGAGAGAGAGAGAGAGAGAGAGAGAGAGAGAGAGAGATAGTAGGGTATCTCAACGATATAACAACATACTCCACAGTACCGTATTAGTCAAATATTTCATTTTCCCATTCTCCTTAGAACCTACAGTATTACAACTTTGATGACACGCTCATCCTGTCATGTCCTCCCTCACACCGCTCATACAGGCAAATAATCCCCCCTCTGGCCGCCGGGCCCCTCCCCTTCCTGTGCTCCCTCCCACCAATGAATAATAAGCTCACGTCTCGTGGTTCGGGGTTGCTATCTCAGTGAGAGTTGACAACACTGTAGTGAAGCTTGGGGGAGTGTGGCTGCCAGTGCGTGTTTCGTATCGGTTTATATCATTACCAATATATTTCCAAGATAGTCTATCAGTTTTCTAAAAAAAATCCTGATTCACGCCTGATATGAGAATAACATGCTACGATCATGGTACCTTGTTAAGGATGAAGATGAAATGCATTGTTATATTGGTTAGTTTGCTCAGATTAAACTAATTACTGTGTACTGTACAGTACAGTAGCTCCCAAAACTATCGTTAAAATAAAGTGCTATACATTCTGACACAATGGACAATGTAGCTGACATGTACCGAGACGACAAGTGGGCGGGGACAAGGTTTCATTCTGTTCATTCCGCCATCCTTCTAACCCACTTTAACGATAGTTTTGGGAGCTACTGTACAGTACATACATAACAGTACATACAGTACATAAAAAATTAAATGAAAAATAGAAAAATTGCACGTTATCCAAGTTCAGTAAAAAGAAATTATCAGGGAAGTATATACAGTCACGAGCACTAATAGGTATACAGGTGTGCTTCGAATACCTAGAGACAGTAAATAAATGCACAATAGGATCTCCATTGGAATTACGTCGTTGGTGAATTGGACTGATCAAACTTCAACCAAAACTATATACTTATTAGTGCTCGTGACTGTACAGCCATGGCTGATAGTGCTGGACCAGGTTCCAAGGAATGTTGGAGAGCAACTGAACAGAGTTCGAACAAGTGATTTTCCAAACGATTCTCAACGTTGAGATAGGTTTAGAAGACTCACTTTTTCGAACTCTGTTCAGTTGCTCTCCAACACTCCTTGGACCCTGGTCCACCACTATCAGCCATGGCTGTACACTACAAAACATAGGATATATAATTATTATCAAGTTTGGAACCAATTCGTATTTTGAAAGACACTAATCGAATTTTTCTTTCGTTATAAATCGACAGATCATGTCAGCACCCGGAAAATGCAAGAACGCTCCAATATACAACACGCACGTCTTGAGAAAGGTCACGAACTTTGACCATTATCTGCTTGACAAGAACAACGAAAGCAAAAAGGAAATCGACAAATCATCAGAGACGGCACACGAACACAGGCCAACATAATTTTCCTGACACATCCCGTGTTTTGCTTTTCTCAAACAAAACTTAGTGGCCGGGAGTCAGGATCACGCGTCGCCTCCCCTTTGATGTCGTCAGGTTACGAAAGACGTGACCTGCCAAAATGCACCCTGGTTCAGTTTACACCAACGAGTTTCACTGATCTGCATCATCTTTTTAACCTCACCTTGTATCCAGACACACACACCATTATTAATATTTAGATTATAGGTGTACACGTCACCGATTTATCTCACAAACAGTTCGCTCTGAGAGATTTTGTTTCAAAAATCATGCAACCTTACCTGAGCCTGTTGTATTCGTGACGGAAGTGTCGTGGCCAAGGTCAACAACCGGTGTTACCACACGTTATCCCGTCAACCTTCACTTCCTGTAAGAAAACAGAACATATTTTTAAATAATCATATATATATATATATATATATATATATATATATATATATATATATATATATATATATATATATATATATACATATGGTTTGATTTGTATTGTGTATTTAATGTTCTAAATATCATTTAACAAATTATAATACGGGTAATATTTTAAACATTACTACATAGGACTGGAGAGTAATAATGGATAAATACTTATCATTACATATTATGCATGTTATACTCGTAAAGGGAAATTGGTATATAGTACAGCAAGTGATGAATATTACCTTCAACACTACAGTATAGTACCTTCACCAAGCCAGCTGAGCGACACACTGCACGTCAATTAATGGATAGGGTGGAAAGGTAAGATAGGTATACCAGGAGTGTCCACTGTAGCTTATACAGTGTTTTGCACACTGACCCACGCATTATACCAACACCACATGTTTTTTTCAGATTTTATTAATTAATAGCAAGTTTATACTTAAATCATTTGAATAGAAACTGCTCTTGAACTCATTTCTCTTTACACCATTCATAAAAAGCTCTAACAAAAATGATGGAAATACATATTAACACGATATGGTCTGTCTTTCTATGGTGGTACTTGGCATCTGTGACACTCGGTAAGTGGAACAGAATCATGGCGTGACTGAAGTTTCGGAACCCAGTGGTCGAGTTAGTTGGTACGAATATGATGAAAAAAATGCTGGCAAACAAACCCTCTACCAAACACACAACGTAAAGCTCGGGATAATTTCTACAGAATCTAGAAACTATAGATCTTTCATATGGTGTTTTTGTAGAATTCAAGAGAAGCTTAAATTATATTGTGGCAAATCTTATGTGAACTTAGTAACCATAGGGAAATAGCTGTAAGGGAAAATGGTGAGATTATCTGTGTTGGCACAATATCTCCGGGATCCCAGTCGTTCTGATGGTTGCATTTTGTGACGTTGCCAAGGAATTTCAACCTCATTTCTCTGCCATGATTGATATTGTTACTCTTGAAATTGTGTTTTTTTGTTTTTTTAATTTAAACGGTGTTGTGTTTTAGTCACTGAAAAGATATGGCGTTTCCGAATAAGTATTATACTTATGAAGGAACTTTATGTCATGCATAAATATTAACCGCTTAGAAAATGTGTTCGAATAATAATAAAAATTATAAGGGTTTCATGAAGATTTATATACTGATTTCATACTACAGGTATATCGCGTGTTAATTACATGAATAGCAGAGAAATATTAGCCATTGGGATGGATGGATGTGGTTCGGTAAAATCTAACAGCCACTGAAAATGCAGCCTAATTATATTGACTATATTGACGAAGAATGGCATGCATTGCTAACACATTAATATCCTAAGATTTCCTTTAAGTCATCATAAAACTAATTTAATCAATCGTAAGCGGAAAACGCTTATAAATCGAAAAAGCTTAAGGGGGTAATACAGTGTAGGTAAATCTGGGGCAATTAAATTATTTTTCCAAGGTATTCCAACCATGCAACTGGTCACTATTATTATTATTATTATTATTATTATCTGGTCCAGTTTCCTGGCTTATATTGGAGGAATCAAGGCGTTCCAATGTACAGTACAGTACCAAATGTATACTATTCCCTTAAGAATTAATAAACGAAGCCGCAGCTCTTACAGTACATCCGAACAGAAAAGTTAGCTGCCAAACACTTCCTGAAACACAACACTACTACTCGGTATTCACTACTCAGCCAAGTAGGAGTACCAAGTGTGCATGGGGTCCAAGTTATTGTATGCTGTTCTTCTCATCTTTGTGAGTATATTTGTGAGTTATTCTTCCCATTGGAATCACTTAATATTTACATCTAGCTATGAATAAGTCTCCGAAGAATCAATGTGCAGTCAGTAATTTCAAGTGAGAAGTATATATTATGAGATATGTAAGGAAGATTATACAGTATATGAATGTATACATGACAATCTCCTCACACCCTCTAAGCACGTGTTAAAGATTTACTTTGGTTTTGTCTTTATTAGCATTAATATTCATGGTATATTCTTCGTTTAGATGATCATTTATACAACATAGTCGCCGTAACATGTTCTAATTCATTTTGTTATATAATATTATATGCTCACTCGATTTACACAAGAGTGGTAGTGTTGACTCGATACATGTAGTACGCCTATATAATATATAAATTAAATGAGTAAGTTAACACGAAAACATCACAAATTATATACGGCACCCCATATTGGGAGTAGGTGAACTCGAAAGATGACATTGTGTATTTCTATATCTATAAATTCCTGACTTATGGCACAAAGATAGATTCGGTATAGTTTCGTCTCCAACACACACACACACACATACACACACCTGTTACGTTAGGTGTCAGGCAAGTGTATTATGCTAAACCTATTCTGATTATGCAGATTTCCGCTCGCCTTTCTCCTCGTTTGCGTGCCCGCTAAGTGTTCCAGGAGTGTGTGTGTTAGAGAGAAAGAGGGAAAGCGTGTGTGTGTGTGTGTGTGTGTGTGTAGAGGGAATAGTTTCGTCTATTAATAATATCCAATAACACTTGATACCTGGCACTCAAAGTCATGATTAAAGGAGACGTTTGTATTGGGTGAAATGAGAGAGCTACTGCCTCCTCCAAACTATACCAGAACACAGCCCATATCAGTACATGGGTTGGGGATCTGTTTCCTTACACCATTCAGAGTGCTACATAGACTTCAATATTAGCCCACAACAAACGACTCCCCTTGGCTTAGACCGACTGACAAACCATTGATTTACGAGCCGGTGAAATCAGAGAGAGGAAGGATGGGAAGGTTGAGGTTTGACAAGTTAGACGTGGTGACACACAGACAGACACAACTACTGTACTGAATTGAATCGACACACTCGCAGAGTACGCAGCCCGACTCAGCACATTACTGTAACTTATGAGTCTATCACACACACACATTCCCCTCTGGTTCCTTCCTTCTCTGACTTCCACCAATCCATCAGAGTGAATGTCGTTGACTACCTAAACTTCATTACGGTAGGGTAGGGGGGCTACGAATACCTCCCCAGTATCCCTGCTTGTCGTAAAAGGCGACTAAAAGGGGCTTTCACTTCTCCAACTGTCCGTTTTATATTTTATCTGATACCTTTTGTGTTTACTGTCCCACCTCTCAATCACCATATGGCCTAGTTGTTGCGGAGCCTAGTATCAATCTATCAATCAATCAATCAATCAATCATTACGGTTGGAGCCAAGCTACAGACTCTCGGTTCTGCGATTTACACGTTGTCCTGTTATGTCAAAAGATGTACTGTTATTCTGATGGTTTATGATATATTAGCGTAATAAAACATATATTGTGTAAAGTATCACGTTAACTAGTATAAGAACTCTAAAGAATAGCTGATTCAATATGGTAAATTCTTTCCATGTCAATCAGATGTTGATCTGGCACAGTCCATTCATAAACTAAATGGACTGGAATCTAGAGAACTTGGACTTCCTGTACCGGTCAGGTATTCCACTGGGGTTACAAGGGGCTGTAATCCCTTCTCCACAGGGCTTAAGTGTGTGCCTACAGCGACGAACTATTGATATGAAAGGAGAGAACGCTACACACTACATCATAGAGGGTCAGAGGGTCATTGTGAACCTTGATGAAAACTATTATCTAACTCATAAATAGATACAACTTAGTGACAACTGTAATTGTTAATTTTTTTAAGCTGAAGGTAATCTAATATGATATGATTGTGCAGAAATGTTTTAAATATTTACCATTTAGAAATTTTCTAAATTTTTGGTGTGTATATAATTATATACGTTCCGTTCTCAGTTCTGGTGCAGCAACACACACACACACACACACACACACACACACACACACACACACACACACACACATACATACCGGTACAACGGAGGCAGATCAACTCTATCCTAAACCTTTATCCCGACCGGAAATTGCCTTCACGTCCTACGCTTACTGTTATAAAATACGAGACTATATATAGAAAAAAAAACATTCTGGAATAAAACTTACCAAGAAATGAGGGTAGACAGTGTGATTGCCTTGCCCTCTTCTGAAAACCAATGAAGAGAGGGTAGCATTAGCCCTTATAAGAGACGAGGCTCCGGGGTTAGTTTAGTCTACTTCAACAATAAGTACCATTATACCTTCCCATTCCTCTTCTTTAGACAGGTAGAGCGGCACAGTTAGGGTAATGGGATGCGTCCAGATTGAAAGGCGTAGTATAGTGTTGGTAAATCTGCATGGAGCAACTGATTTATTCCAACTATTCCAAGCAACAGGCCACCACTATTTATGTTAACATGGTCCCGTTTCCTGGCACATTTTGGAGGAATCAAGGTGCTCTAATATGCTAAAAGTATATTATCCCGTTAAATTTCGTCTGTGTAGCATCCTGGGCCAGAGAAACTCCACAATTGAGAATAAAATTGTCTGGTGTAAGCTAGGATGTGCCCATTAATGTACATCTTTTGCTAGAATATATATAGTTTAAATTGGGAATAATAACTTCTTTCTGAATTATTATACATGTTAAAGAGGATTAAGGCAGGCTCTGGAATATGAAGAATGTATAGACAGGACGGGTCGAGGGCTGCAGGGAAAAAAAAAAACTACTAGAGAAATATGTAGGCTAAGAAGATGAGGTAAGATAGAGAAAGAAGCCATTGTCACTTGGAAGGAAGGGTGGATGAAAGGAGTGAAAGGAGCAACGTAAGTGTGTTTTCTTGTCCCTCGCTCCCCACCCCGTCCAGATAGAATCATTGCCATCATTTCTTATTTTTTTATATTACTATTCTGACTCTTAACATAGGATTTGAGCCCGTTGCCGTGGTAGTGGTGGTTCAGAACACACACACACACACACACACACACACACACACACACACACACACACACACACACACACACACACACACACACACATTTCAAAACCTTCAATCCTCCTCCTCATCATCAATACCCCATTTCCCTTTCTTTAATCCTGCCAGATATAAAAGAAGAAAATATAAAGAAAGCGAGATAGTGCATCATAATATATTCTATAAACAGTACTACACAATACTGCAAGAGGTCATACAAACACATGTATATAACATTGACAATAAATGCAACATAGGCTTCTACTTCCCTTACTTCCATCATCTTTTAATTTTATTCATAAGAAAATAATACTATTTAATTCTTGCTGTACGGTACATGGAAGCTTGGATACATACCTTACCTTAGCCTGCTTTACAGAACAATAATGTAACCATGTTTGATGAGTAAAAGGAATAGTATTACAAACATAATTTTGTTATCGGTAACTGTTTCAGTAACGAGCTGTAAGACTAAACCCCTTCAATACGTGATTATGTTTTAATTAACTCACTCTTGCTAATATATTTTTCCTCTCAGTTGCGATATTTATTGCATCCAAGAGGTTAAGTGTGGACACAAATTTAATATACAGCACACGTATACGTTGGTGTACAGTTAGCTGTGATTCTTCTTAAAAACAGCTCATGATTTCTGCAACTGTGAAGAAAATCCCGTCACTGTTCCTTCAGAGTCTATTTGAAGAATGGTTCAAGATCTGGAGAAATACTTTATCTATGTGCTAAGTTCTGCTGTAAACATAGATTCGGCTAATTTTATATACGTGCATAGCTGGGTGGGTGAGTGGATGGCTGCTCATTCTCAGAATCATATCCCACTAAACAAACACGACACGAACAACTTTCCTCCGTCCTCTAGTCAAATTACGTATCCTTAAATCTCGGTCTTGTTTCTAGCAAGACCAATAACACTAGTCTTATTGGTCTTGGTTTCTAGAGGGTTGGAAAAACACCGGAATCTGGACGGAGCTACATGTATATCTGACCCAAGAACGAAGGCTGAAGGACGGAAAATGGAGGAAGAATATTTATTATAGTCTTAGTTTGATACGCTATTCAGATTGATCGAACATACCGTTGAACATTTATACCACTCGCACATTTCTCTTGCTGTACAGTATACCAGTAGGTAGGTAGGTCGCTGAAGTATTTGCACAGCGACTCCTAACTTTTTCCCTCGAGTTTTACCGAGTCGTTGATACAACATTCGCTGTGACATCAACATTTAGAACGCAGGGGTGTCACAGTGTCGACAACCTTCAACATCATACAGAAATTTGTCACCCGTGAACTTGAGTAGTATAATCATTTTCTATCCTACACGCACGAGAGAGAGAGAGAGAGAGAGAGAGAGAGAGAGAGAGAGAGAGAGAGAGAGAGATTACTGTATTAGGCAGGCTAGCACTGTTGTCCAAATGGATCTGCATTGCAATATTTAAGTGAACAACCTCCATAACTGTTACATTCGGAATTACCCTTGCAAAAGTAAACTGTTCCCTTCTCTCCTAATACATAGTTGTGTTATACTGTAATACTTTGACTACTTCAATGTTTTATGAAATGCTTTTGAAAATAATACTCGTTTTAAATATTATTTCTTATATACTATACAAATTATGTTTTTATATTACTCCAATCTTGTTACAGCTGTAAGGCACTCAATGTGTAGTTTAGTACACCATAGATAAATTACAACTGTCCCACGAATACAATAATATCGAATTATTTTAGTAAAGTACCAAGCATCCCATAACAGGACTGATCTCGCATCACATGATCAGAAAACCACTGTGTAGGCGTCTGTGGGAGGAAATAAGGAAGTATACAGTAAACACGGCATAGTGTACCAATATAGTCAGTCCAATACTATTGCCACCTGTCCTGCCCAGCGAACTCTGGCACTCTAAGGTGATGGACTAAAGGGGAGGAAATCACACTACTGTACACACGAGGACCCCGATAACTCCTAAATTTTTTCGAGTCCTTTGAGTTATCCTTATAAATTTTGGAGCAAATCACCAAACAGGGTGATTTGAAGACATTGCTAACAAGAGTTAATGGTAATATGTTAAGCTTATTTTCTGATACAACAACTTCATCTGGAAGCTAAGTCTTAATCTCCCAAACACGAACATTAAGAACGTGAATTTCGATTAGACTTGTGGTGTTAATAATGCTCGTAAACATATAGGGACGGCTGACTCATCTGAATTATTCCAACATTTTGAAATAATATTAGTTTACTTAGTTTTTTTTTCAGAGTTTGTAGAAATTGGTTGTCTCAAGTATGCTTCTGTACAGAGATCCGATTGATGTATTGGATGCTTAAAGAAGTTACTAGTGCGTGTTTTTATCCATTTGAAACTTTCCAATTTTTATAAGTTACAAATACGTGCCTAATTTGTAAAATATATGTTGTTATATCTCTTGGATTACATTAACTGAAAATGCCAAGAAAATGAATGAGGGGGCCAGTACATTTTTTCCACCTTAAAAAAATAATAATGGAGTATACATTTCATCTATTTCCTGGTGTGTGAAATATTTATGCTCGAAATAAAGTTTGAGCGAGGACAAATGGGAGACTGATGGAGTGGTTTAATAACAGGTGTGCTTTTATATTCCCATGGCGCTGCGTTTGTGTTGACTGATGGCATTGAAACAGATGCTGACGTGCAGTGTAAAAAAGAGAATTGAATGCTGAAAGATGGAAACATAACACCGCCCACGCATGCAAAAAGAGAAACTCGAAAGTTAAAAGAGTGAAAAAAAAAAAAAAATCACTGCCCACGCATGCACACGTGAATCGAAAGGTAAAAGATTAAAGCATAACACATGACACCACCAATACATGCATGTAAAAGTGAATCGAAGGGTAATAGAGTGAAAATAATAATATACTCGTAGTCCAAGCCAGCCTTCAAAGATGCAGGTAAGTACAATACAGTATATAAATGACTCGAGAAATGAGTCGGTACCTTGGCATCATTGGCACGTTCATGTGATTTCTTTTAGTACAGCGGAATTTTACTCCCATGTATTCCGAGGGTAAGGTTTGGAACAGTGAAATTCGCCTTCATGCAGAAATCCGCTCCCTCAATGCCAGCCAGTCAGCCAGCCAGCCAGATGTGCCCTTGGTTTGCGTTCACACAATCCCATTTGAGGCTCTCAGATGCATCCATTATTTTGCATTTGGTACGGTGCCGAATTCTTGGCCTCACGTTCGTTCAGCTGTGGGTGGTTTTTGTTGGTTGGTATGTTGCCTCGCTCTTTCCTATGACGATGTTCTTGCCAATATTTAGTTATCAGTGTTTGGCCGTGGCTTACTCTGGCGCACATCACAAAACAATAGCATGATTCATTCCGTTTCTTGTGGTCACCAATACTAATAAATTTCTGTTTCAGTCCTCATTTTCATTCCATTGTTATTCTCTCTCTCTCTCTCTCTCTCTCTCTCTCTCTCTCTCTCTCTCTCTCTCTCTCTCTCTCTCTCTCTCTCTCTCCTTCCTGTTATATTCTTTTGTGTCCGGTTCTCTCTGTCAGTCTCCCCCACGACCCCTCTCAGTTCAATCTCAGGAGGACCACGCCGGGGGGTAAGGGAGGTCAAACAGTAATTTATTGACTCCATCCTCGGTCCCATCCCTCCCTCACTCTCTCTACTCTCCCTCCCTCTCCTCTTTCTCCACCCTGTCCCCTCTCTCCACTCTCTCCCTTCCCTCTTTCCCTCCTTCTCCCTTATCTCTACCCTCCCTCCCTCCCTCCTTCTCTCTCCCATCTCTCCACCCACCCTCCCTCTCCCATCTCTCCACCCTCTCCCATCTCTCCACCCACCCTCCCTCTCCCATCTCTCCCCTCCCTCACTCCCTCCTTCTCCCCAATTTCTACCCTCCCTCCCTCGCCCCTCTCTCCATCCTCCCTCACTCTCCCATCTCTCCCCTCTCTCTTTCCACCCTTTCCTTCCATTATTGTCAATCCCTTCCTACTATTATTTTTCCTCTATGTGTATTCAGTTACCCCTTGGCATCTACTGTATATTTAATGGGGAGGGAGGTGTACAGTGCTCCATGGATGGTAAATCTGGAGCAACTGATTCCTCCAAACTATTCCAAGCAACAGACCACATTATTTTTGTTTACATGGTCTTGTTTCTTGGTATACTTTGGAGGAATCAAGGCGTTCTAATGTACCAAAAGTATACTATCTACTTAAAATCTATTTTTTTTTTCCTTCATTGTTAATCCAGCCGTCTACTTTTTTTTTTTTTTTTTTTTTTATTCTTTGTTATTTTTTCCGTATTTATTTGTAATCTTTTCCATCCTCAGTTCCTCTACCTTAGCCATTCACTGTCTGTACTTCGTCTAATTTGTTTTCTCACAGTTTAATCAGTGACCTTTCCAACCATTTTCACATTTTTATCCACTCTGCTTCAATCCTTCCATCCATTTCCATACCACGGACGTACTCATCAACTCTTTTCATCTGTTTCAACGTTAGATCATTTCACTATCAATTATTCCCTCTTATTCTCCATTTATATTCATGCATCATCAGGAGTTGCATATACTTCAAAGTTCAGAATTATTTATTTACCATTAACTCGAGTATTAATGTTTACGTTGTTGTTGTATATTTTATCAGACATATTTTCATCGTCTGTGTCGATGTTTTTTCTCATTCTTTCACTGATACCAATGACTAACTTCATCTGCCAATACCAGACATTAGGCATTGTTTTATATTGTTAACTTTTTCCACTTTCATGATTAACTCTTCTCCAGCCCCTTGACAGAGAAGAGATTAAGATAAAAGGCTTAATTACACTTCAGAGCAGAATATCGCTCCAGGGTTACATGCAGCGTGTATGCCAAAGCGATGTAGCAGTACTCTTCTGCAAACTGCTAATTGACTTAGGTTTAATATAACTAATTCATTTATTATTTTATGCAACCCAACTTTGAATGCAATGATTGAATATTCAGTCTCTAATTTTATATTTACAGTACTTGAGGGATGGCAACGGGGTATTTTGCGTTGAGTTAAATGGTGTATTTTTGTAGTGAAAAACGAGAAACATGAGTTCAGTTACGAGAAAACAAGTGGATCAAATAACGGTAAAAACAGGGTGTGTGGGAACGTAACAGGGAGTGGCTTCGGAAAAACAGCCGGGCTGCCGCAGAATGTAATTTTCCAGAAATACAATATCACATTACTTTCAAAACAGTATATAATTATCTACTCGATGTCTGCCACGTCTAGGACTACTCCAGCCCAACGAATGGGAAATATTTGGGATTGTTTGGGTATTCCAGCGTAATAAGTATATAAATATTGTACTTCCATAAGAGACTGTAATGAACATTCTGAAATATAATTATTAAATCTATGGGGTAGGCGGTGGCTGAGTGGATAAAGTGACGGACTGCGAATGGCAAGGGCCCTAGTTCGAGTCCACGAGAAAACGTCTGGGGTTTTTTCGAGATGATCTGATGGGTCCAGCTATTCGTCAACTACTTTGGCTACGCCGACACGTCAAAAAAATACTCCCTACATCGTCGTCAGCTCACAACATAGAAGATGCCAGACCATATTCCAAGATGCTGTGAGTGACGGTGTAGCTTCCCTCTCATGATAGTGACGTGTATAAATAAGGTGTCGTCATCTAGTGGGGCAGAAGAGAAGCTACGGTACCAACATCACCACGAAGCTCCACTGTTTCATCTAGTGCGACACCCAATAAAACGGGGCCTACAGTCCCGAGCTTGAGGTATAGAAAAAAAAAATGAATTAATATATTATTTTTTCGCTGACAAAATCGAAATAAATCCCTGATCAAGTGTGCGTATGTACTATTAACATAAAAGTAATAGGTGTTGTACAATCATCAATCCTAAGATAGAATAAAAAGGAAGTCTCACTATACAAACTACAAGTAACTTTCTCTAACCATGTGTAGATTAACCATTGTGTGGAATATGTATCAAGCCTCATATTATCTGGCAGCCTTTATCAGACATTGTAGATCTTGTATGTGAACATTTTCGCTTGTATAATTTCAAGGGCTTCATTCATCTCGAGAATCTTTAAGTCGAGGTTTGTAAATTCACGAAGAGTTCAGTCAATTAACGTCAACTAACTTTACAATGCAACTGGTTACGGCATCTGGTATGCCAAGAGAGAGAGAGAGAGAGAGAGAGAGAGAGAGAGAGAGAGAGAGAGGATGGAGTGAGAGAAGGTGGAGAGCGTTTACCAAGGCTCAGTGTACACAACCAGCATGATCGGTTATTTGCTCTCACTCTCTCTCTCTCTCTCTCTCTCTCTCTCTCTCTCTCTCTCTTCATTTCCGTATCTTCATGCTTTGATGCTTTATCCCTCTTCCTTTTCATTAATATATATTTTTTCATTTTCTCTTTCACTCTCTTTCCTCCCTCTGTTCTATTCCCTGCAGCTCTTCCTTTTATTTTCCTTACATAGTGCTCATCTCATTAATTATCTTTCCCTCCTTACCTCTCTTCCATTCATAGACTCGTTTCTCGTTCACTTCACATGTTAGAAATCTCGTATATCCAGAGTCATGAAACGAGATGAATAGATAATGAGAGGAATCTGTTTATTGTAGCACACTTTAAAGGAATTAGGAGCCCTCAAGTTTGGCCACTACAGAGGACCATTTAAGAATAGTCATCAACCCCTTCTACTGTGAGATGTTGTACAGTAAAACACCTGACACAATAGCAATAGAAAGTGCCGTGAAGAAAGCACTATTTTGTATTATAACATTATTTCTTTCTTTCCTTCTCTTTGACTGAATGCCTGCTTAATTCACATCTGTCGCTAGGATTCTATTTGTTTCCATACTGTAGCTTTCACACACACACACACACACACACACTCTCTCTCTCTCTCTCTCTCTCTCTCTCTCTCTCTCTCTCTCTCTCTCTCTCTCTCTCTCTCTCTCTCTCTCTCTCTCTCTCTCTCTCTCTCTCTCTCTCACACACACACACTATTTCAGTGTCTCTCTCTCTCTCTCTCTCTCTCTCTCTCTCTCTCTCTCTCTCTCTCTCTCTCTCTCTCTCTCACACACACAATTTATGGTGGTCCTCTTGTTTCAGTTAAGCATCATTAATATTCCATCCAGCTCCATTATCATTTCACTATTTTTACTTTTTTTAATAATACAGAATGGGAGCTTAAGGTTCTCTCACATTTTCTCGCTCCAACTTTCTCCTTTTTACATGTAGATAGGCCACTAAGTCATTCTGGTGACAACTAAGTTTTGTCCCTCTTTAGAGAAACGAGAGGGCCATGTAACAAGGTTTGCATAATGTTTGTGGGAGACCTGAGAGAACCTCAAACTCCGTGTAGTGGAATTCCTTGTGTAACACCAACGAGTGGGACAGAGTTAGATGGCTTTCATTGTCCTCTCCGCTAAGATAATAAATTATAATGCGGGTGCCATGTGTTGAGCTAAGGTAAATGGCATTTATATAACGAAAAATATTGGTATATCACGATAATAAAAATATAGCATCGTCATGATTATTGGCGCAGAGGGGATCAAGGTTTTTAGTATCAATGAGAGGTGTGACCTTATGCTGCCTCCAAGAATATACAGTACCTTGAGAAGTTAGAGAAAGCAATCAATGCAATAAGTCGCTTATGCGGTCACTGAGATGGCAAGGATAACCCAGGTAACTTCTATAAGCTGTTGATAGTCATTTATGAGTGATGGCGAAGGTCTATGAAAACGAGTCCATCAACCCATAAGATTATCATTAACCTTGAGTTCGCCTCGATACTAGATAAATGGAATTTTCTTGTAACGTTATAAATAATACGGTAGTAGTTAATGTGTTATTCAATTCTTGAGCCGCTGGTTATGGGATAATTGATTTAGTTTAGTTATTCTTCTGACGTTAAATTACTTGGTTCCAATAGAAACATCTCTTGGAATAGGTCAGGGAAAACTGGTAATATCGTCACCCGTGGCTAAGGTGTTGCCCAATTCAGCGGTGGTCTCTATATAGTCCGTCTTGGCCCCGAAGTGTTGTAGATAAACCTTGGTGAAGCAGGAGAGTTTTTGAGAGGTAGGAAGAGGAGGGAAGTCGGGGAAAGAATGATTGCCTTGGGTTTGCGAATGAAGGAATGATTCAGAACTGACTTGGTGGGTAACCTGAGGAGTTGGGAAGGACTTTGGGCAAAAGATTAGAGATGGAAGAGGATCAGCGGTGTGGAAGAAGTAGGAGAGGAGTTAGGGTGGCTTGGTTTAAGACGGTCATAAAGTTTGGGAGTAAAGTGGAGAGAAAGGAAAGTGCAAATGGATGTATCTATACCAGCAAATCTGAAAAGGGTAGTAGTAGAATTGGGGAAAACGAAAGAGAGAAAATATGGAAGAGAAGAGTAACATGAGTTTGTTAATGATTACAGTATGATAAGTGAATGATGGTTTAAGTTGAGTATAGGCCTAAATTGGTAAAGTGATGGGTAGATTACAGATAGATTCGTAATGGGTGGAATGGAAAGGAATAAAATAATAAGATCAAGTTCTTTAGGTGGGGTATGTTTGATCGTATATTTATATTTCTTCTTTCCTCAGTTTTTCGTCGTTTTCATAACAGACTTTCGAGTTATATGAGAGAGAGAGAGAGAGAGAGAGAGAGAGAGAGAGAGAGAGAGAGAGAGAGAGAGAGAGAGAGAGAGAGAGAACATTTTATTTATAGTAGGCTGTATGAGTGCGTATGTTTGAAAGTGTATTTATATGGATAAGTACTGTATGTTTGTGCGTTTTTGTAGACTTATCTATGTGTCTTACGTGTATGTGTGTGTAAGCATTTCAACATTTCATGAACATTCACCAACTAAATATTACGAAGATGGCCTCACAGGGGCGGATGAGGAAGGCATTCACAATCCAGGTTCCCTCACCCTTACCACAGCGAATAATAGGAAGGAGGGGAAGCAGAGGAGCAGGAGGAAGACCACTGATGAGATATGGACGGGAGTGAGTGAATGAACAGAAGGACGCATAGATGAGAGGAGAAGGAATGAAAGGAAGGAGGGCGGGTGTTGGAAACTGCTTGGAGAGGTATGGCAAAGATTTCCCCAAAGCCTTCTTAATTAATGACGTAGGTGCTTAATTCATGTCATATGGGACTCTATTTATGGCTCGCAATGTGACAATGCAAATGAAACTGAATGTACTAATTATATAGGAAGGATGTAGGCTATATGGTATTAATAAATCATTTAAATTATCACAATCAACAATAGAGTCGGAAGAATTAATTTGAATAAAAACCCATGTTATTGTCTATATCTCAAGACTTTTGAAGCCCTGGAGAAATTAGATGGGTAAAGGTTGTAAGAAAAATAGTACCGGTAAGTTATACAGAGTTGAAAATATCCATATAGATTCACCATTAAATTCAAATCCATAATTATATACAGTTGCATTTCCACACCTGTAATTCTGTAAGCTCTAAAATTATCAAATATCTTGAAGTTTGATAGGTTTATATGAATGCAAGGGGATTAACACGTGACCTGCCCTCACCGACACCTTCTTCCCCATCCCACTGACACCTCCTTCCCTCCCCCCTCCACAAACTGTATATAAGTTCATACCTATGTACTATCTATGTCATTCCTTTCTTCTCGCTAGACCACTGAAGATGGTGGCAGTGTCCACCGAAACTGTATGGATTAATATATTATTTCCGTCAACAAGAGTGGGTTTTATTCACCATGAATGCATTTGTTTGTCTCGTTATGTATGAAACAAAACAAGTATACTAATTCATATATGCGTCTGTACGTGTATGAGCAGAGCACGAGTTCAGAAGTAGTAACATTTTAATCTTTCGGAAAATAAATATATACTTTACTTTGAAATATATGGGCCAACTGTTTAGCCACATAGTCTAAAGGTCGTGTGAACATCAAATAACAATCCTGATTACTTTTTGTTAAAATATTTTGTGTGACAACAAAATAATGCAGGTCCACATTAATATGAAATATCAGCTTACCCGGTGACCCGCCTGGTTATATAAACAATCATGCCGTGCCATTTGCTGGTGTGTATATAATTAATTTTATGCGTAATCAAACTGGCAATCATCTAGATACACGGCACTTTGACAGTTGACCTTCACGCCTCTCTCCCTTATCAGTCGTCAAGGTGATTACATTCGTGTCTATCTTCACCCAATCAAAGGTTACTTTTTAATTAATGACTCTTCTTCATTATGCCGCATCCACCTAAGGAGATGCCTGCAAAATAAAGAAAGGCACAGGAAAGTTTACGCTGTTTACACGATTTCAGTTTCATAATAGTTGTATGGGTTTCTTACGACGGAAAACAGAGGTTGAAAAATAACAGATAAGCTAACAAATATATATTAATTTATATATAGAGAAGAAGGAAGAAAGGAAAAGGCTGAAAAATCCTCACACACGACGTCACACTTCGAGAACTAATATTCAGCTGTAGAGAGAGGGACAAAATTAAGGACAACTACATCTGTTATAGTACCAGTGGGGAGCTTTGAAGGGGTCGTTAAGTATTTGAGAATTGAAGGCCGAATGATTCCTCTAAAGTGGAGTCTACTACAAAACAAAATCCCTACTCACTCAGTAGCCCTCAAATTCACCCCAAACAAATAATGACCCCTTAAGATATTTTTACTGAATAAGGGCTGCCATTTATGACCACTCACACTCACACACTAACACTCACACACACACACACACACACCAATCAGAGTGTCGCCGCCAGTAACACATTGTATAATTAACCTGTCGTGGCACCTTCAGTATTCCACCATCAGGGTCACGGAGCGAGGGTTTCGTCTGAGGTAAAGGTAGGAAAGGTATTAGGGGAAGGGAAGGAGGGAGGGAGGGAAGTGTACCAGGGGAAGAGAAGGGGAAAGGGAGGGAGAAAGAGAAAGTTGATTGATTGATATGAGGCGCCGCAACAGCGAGGTCATATAGCGCCAGAAGCAGGTGATAAAGACGCGAGACAGCAAGCAGGAAGGAAATAGAAAGAAAAGAGGGACAGTTTAAGAACTGAAATAGTGGCAGGGGCCGAAGGGGCGCTAAAACCCAAAAAGTGTAGCCCACATCACTACAAGCAATACAAGGGCAAGGCAGGGAAGAGTATCAGGGGAAGGGAAGGAAGGAAGTGTGGAGGGAAGAAAGTGTACCGGGTGAAAGGAGGGCTAAAGGGAAGCGTGCCAAGGGAGGGAAAGAAAGGTAAAAGGGGAATGAAGGTAGGGAGGGAGGAAGGAAGTGAATAGGACTGACAGAGATGGTGATATGTGATAGAGAAATGTCAGAGAAATGGTAGGGAAAGGAAGAATGGTAGCACTAGCAGGGAAATGGTAGAAATAATGGCAGGGAAAGATTGGTACTGAAAGGAAAGGAGGAGTACTAAGAGGGACAGGGAAATTATATCTGTACTTGTCAAAATATACACTTTGAGTAAATATTGTTAACTTTTGACTATGATTAAATTTTCAGATGAGAGTGTGGTTTCCTGTGCAGCGCCAACGTCAAAAATATCAGTGCGTCAACATAAAAAATATCAGTGCGTCAACGTAAAAAATATCAGTGTATCAACATTAAAATTATCAGTGCGTCAACGTAAAAAATATCAGTGCGTAAACATCGAAAATATCAGTGCGTCAACATCAAAATTTTCAGTGCGTCATGTATGGATATATCAGTGCGTCAACATAAAAAATAATATCAGTGCGTCAACATCGAAAATATAAGTGCGTCAACATCAAATGTTGTAGTGCGTCAACACAAAAAATATCAGCGCGTCAACGTTAGATATATCAGTGCGTCAACGTCAGTAATCCTTGCATCATCGTCAACAGTAATTATGCATCAAAATCATAGTTAACGATGCACCAACAGTGTCACAAATAACAGTGCACTAACAGTGTCACAAATAACAGTGCACCAACAGTGTCACAAATAACAGTGCACTAACAGTGTCACAAATAACAGTGCACTAACAGTGTCACAAATAACAGTGCACCAACAGTGTCACAAATAACAGTGCACCAACAGTGTCACATATAACAGTGCACCAATGTCACAAATAACAGTGCACTAATGTCACAAATAACAGTGCACCAACAACAACGTAATAAATAACAGTGCACCAACGTCACGAGTAACAGTAGATCAACGTCAATAGTAAGAGTGTATCAAGGACAACAATAACAATGCATCAACGTCAGAAGAACCATTACATCAAAGTCACAAGTAATGATTTATGCTCTTTGAAGTGATGAGTTGGGAGTACAGTACAGTATCTTACATATACCAGGGTTGGCTGCCACTTGTCCTTTCCACCTTCAGCACCTTGTCAACATAATATCATAAGGTAGGTAAACCATTTAGTTCTTGTTTGTTTTATTCCTTTTATGTAAATATGGAGTGTGTTTTTCGTTTTATTCCTTTTTTTTTTTTATGTTGATGTGGAGTGTGTTATGCAAGGCTTTGTGGATTTGTTTATTGATGTATAAATGTATGTTGATTCTTTGTCTCGTAGTTCATTTCGTTGTTATGTATCAGTTAATTTTTTTTTTCAAGGATGGATACGATCGAGTGAACAGTAATGAACAGTAATTATCTTACAAAATGATTAGTGTGCCAATCATTAGGATACACTGCAGAATTACCGGTAATGTACAGTAATATATCACTTTTATATTATCCATTCTTCTTTGTAGTCAACTTAATTTTCCTTGTGTGTGTGTGTGTGTGTGTGTGTGTGTGTGTGTGTGTGTGTGTGTGTGTTAATAAAGCAACAGTCCAAATTTTTCTTCTGATACGTGAAAAAATTATAATGTTGATACTCTTGGAAATCTCGGAAAAATATATACTGGAGAAATATTATATACCGTCTAAGTTATGCTATAATAAATGATACATCGTCTAATATTTCTGGATATAGGTTACCGTAATAATTTCTATAGGCTGTATAGAGCTGACCCAAGCCAGCCACTCGTTCGCTGTTTATCTCCAATGTTCAGGGCGGACTGGCTTTGGTTTCCCTCTGAATGTGGAACTTTATGGACGAGAGGCCTTGATTTATCTCGGGGGAATTTCCAGACGATGAAGTATTGATGTTTGAAGTTGGGTAGTTTTTAGGGCACGTGATTCTGATACGGGGGGAGGGGGAAAGGAAGTAAGGAGAGGAGGTAAGGAGGGAAAAATGGAGGAAGTAGGGAATATAGTGAGAGAGGGAGAAGGTATTGGAAGGAGGGACGGAAGGAGACGGAGGGAAGGAGATAAAAAAGAAAAGAGAATTGGGAAGGGAGTGGGAGAGGGAGGAAGGATTGAATGATAAGTGATAGTTGAGAAGAGGAGGTGCAGAAAGGGAAAGGATGGCAGGAGAAGAGAAAGAATGAAGAGATTTAGGGGAAGGGGTGGGAGAGAGAATAAGTGGATTTCGTGAGGGAGGAAGTGAATGAGGGTGCGATCTGGGGGGAGGGAGGGAGGGAAGGAGGGAGAGAGGAAGGAAGCGAGTTATTAGAGAGTAGGGTGGAAGGGAAGGAGGTTTCGATTTGAGAGAGGTTGGTTGTGAACTAAAAGGTAAGAAGGAATTGAATAGACGAAGGGAAATGGAAAGAGAGGGAGGGAATATGGAAAGATATATATATTTTTGTTATAAACGAAACAAATAAGGAATAAGAAAATGTGATAGCCAAGAAATAGAGGTAAACACATAAATACACAATCAGGGAAAAGACACTGGGGAGAGCTTAATCGTGATGGAAGACAACTGGAGGAATAAGTGAGCTAATGTGACTAAAGGCGATGGAAAAAGAATGTGTTAAGGTTATTTATTATCAGAGAGGTGGAGGGGTATTGATCCTCACAATCTATGTTACAATACAGAGACACATTATAAAGTTGATATAGAAATGTGTCAGGACAGTTAAGATATATAGTCTCTGCAATAGGCACACTGTTTTCATTCATTACTACATTCAGCTTCATTATTGGTATTTAAAAATAAGATATTATATATAATTAATTTATGTACAGAGAGTGATAGTCTGTTATATCTATTTCAACCTCCTTTTTGTATCATATAATAATATAACATGGTACATACAGCACCATTATCGTTGTCTTAAAAACACTCAACTCAACTTTGTGTTACATACATTATGTGTTATATACATTAACATCACTGTTATTTAAGAGTAATACAGTTTGTTGGCTTTATCATGATGTATTATCTCTACATAATATTCACAACACAAACATCACTCTCTTGACACATAAATAAATATCAAAGGAGACCACTGTAAGGTTTTATTATGAGTGATAACAGATAAGCTAAAACTGTAAATCTCGTCTATCTGACAACCAAGTGAAAAGTCGAGATAAATAGTTACACCGATGGAATAAAAAATATAAGATGGACATTTTAGTGAAAGTAACATCATGGTGAAATATGAACGTAGGACAGAAATGAATAATAATGCAAATAATATTACATCGAATGAACGACGCACTCTAAATTTATGGACAAAAAATACAATTAATAAAATGGAATAATGGATATGCATTAATAAATTATAGATTACATATCCGTTTTAAATTTTAAATGATATAGAGAATACAGAATTTTATTAATAGAACTAGGCTATATGCCTACGGACTTACAGTATATAAATAGAAGGGATAAGAGCTATAAATTAATAAAATAATTGTATGCCTTCAATTAAGAATCTTCTCTTTGATTAGGGAAAATGTTAGAATCACAAATCCTTTCATTAATTAGGGGTTCCATGCTAAAGACGAAATGATGTGCGACCCCTACGTCACCCTAGCTACACCCTACCGTATACCGTGAAGGTGAAGAGGATAGTATATTTCAAGATCAACCTATGGTAACTTATGGTAAAGTAGAGCTCCTTAATTCCTCCAAAGCATGTCAGGAGACGGGACCAGAGTAATAAAAATAATGGTGGCCTGTTGTTGCTTGGAATAGTTTGGAGGAATCATTTGCCCCAGACTTACCACCAACACTTAGAGTGCCTTGATTCCTCCAAAGCATGTTAGGAAACGGGACCATTTTATTACAAATAAGGTGGCCTGTTGTTGCTTGGAATAATTTGTAGGAATCAGTTACCCCAGACTTACCACCATGCAACACTGTACTATCTATAACCCCTTTATCATTGGGGGGGCCATAACTCAGGTTTAATCCACTTCGATTCCCACATCACTCCACAAGGCATGTATTGTTTTGGTATTCCCCATCTGTAGCCAACTAGGTCTCAGAGGATCGTGTCAAATTATACATTAGCCTAACTGAATGGAATAGAATAAAAAATAACCTACGCTAGTCATCAATGGCTACGCAGAAACGTATATATTATTTGTATTTATTTTGCAGGACTGGTGTGTACGAGTGTGTCCTTGAAAGAGAAAATAACACTATATATATTATGAAGAGGAACAGAACAACCAAACGTCGCCAATAAAAGCCTCTCCTTATATTGTGTTGTTCCCTTGACTGAATGGAAGAAAAACAACACCATATGATGAGGAAGAGAATAGCGAAACGTCGTAAATATAAACTTCTCCTTATAATGTGTAGTCTTTTTTATAAAATTTCATTACCATAACAGACTAGATAAGGAACAACACCATAAACTATATTATTAGCAACCTCCCAATTTGATTCTAACAGGTCAAGGAGATGCTATAGTGTTGGAAAAACTGGAGCAAATGATTTCTCCACACTATTCTAAGCAGCAGGCCACCATTATATTAGTTAATAATCTGGTCCTGTTTCCTGGCATGCTTTGGAGGAATCAAGGCGCTCCATTGTATCAGGAGTTTGGTATCCATTTAAGAATACGTAAAAGACATTGCAATCCTACAGGGAAAAGAATAGGTAGTGTATGTCCCTCAACCCGTAGACAGTTAGAGAAAATGCCAACTGGCCCATCTGTTACCTGAAGCACCAAACCGTCCTCACAGGGATTCATATTTCTCCCACGTGTGCACCGTTTGAGACACATACGTTATCTTCTCTTTCCTGGACACTCGTGCACACCAGTTTTGCAAAATAAATAAAGATATATATGTCACGGTGTAGCCATTTATAACTAGCTTAGGCTATTTTTATGTACCCTACTGGAGCCAGACTTGACTTTACGTAACCCAACTAACCCAGAACATTTTGCCTGCTGTAAACATATCTGGGAATGTTAATAACCTTAAGGGGAAATTCCCTTGTTGGAAATTGGGAAGGTCTGTGATTCCTCCAAACTATGCCACGATAAAGACGCCTTCAATAGTAAGAATAGGGGTTATGTTTTGTGGCATAGTTTGGAGGAGTCAGTAGCCCTCCACTTCAACATCAAGAGAATCTCCCCTTAAACCGAGCACTCTTACTGAAAATGACGTCTGGGATGACATACTGTACAACACTGAGGGGCCAGTGATATAACTCGTTAAAACCCACGTCAGTTGTATCTAAAAACCTTATATTATTGAGAATCGTATTTGAGCAGCACATCAAACTTGCTCCAGTGTATTATATCATCGTGAAGTTTTTTAAATTATCGATGTGTATAATTCGCTATTTTCCGCTATCGTGACGCTGAGGATAATATTAAGGGTCTGTGAATTTACACCCTCACAAAATTTTCCGCTGGTGTTAAAGAATCATACGTGACAAAAGCTTATTTATTTATTAGTCATGTTGTGCATTAAGTTGCTGGCTTTATTAAATGACAATAAAATATAACTATCTTCTAAGGACGACCATTAATATAGCTATAATAGTGTATAATAAGTAATGTTATAAATAGTACAGTATTATAAATTGATAGTAGTCAATATTATGAATCACTTTATCTTCAGCTTATTATATATTATAGGTTGTTGGCTTCAGATCTTGACATGGATGCCTTCACCTAGAAGTCCTAGATAGACCTGACCGGAGCTCATTATGGCCAAAGAATGTGGATGAATAAAAAAAAGTGTGAATTCCCAACGCGGCTTCCTGGATCTTTGATCTTTATTGCTTCCGGTTTGACGGGCGTGGCGGCCTCACTGGGGCTCCACTTACTGCCTAAGGGGAGATTCTCTTGATGGTAAATTGGAAGTCTACTTATTCCTCCTAACTATACCTGAAAACAGACGCCCTCAATGGTAGTAATAGGGGATCTGTTTCTTGGCATAGTTTAGAGGAATCAAAGGCATTTCAATTCACCATCATAATAGTCTCCTCTTTACCTCAAGTCTGAATCGGTCTTCATCAGGATAGGATGGGAAGGCTGTGGAGGAAAGGCAGAGGAAAAGGAAAAATGGATCGCAAATAGTAGATAAAAAGATAGAAGAGGGAGGATTGAGCTAAGGGAGATGAGAAAGGATAAGGAAAGTGAATCGCAAGGGGAGTAGATGGAGAGAAGAGAAAGGACTGAGCTAAGGGAGAGGATATGGAAAAATAGATCTCGAAGGAAGAAGAAAGACATTGAGATGGAGGACTGAGTTGGTAACAGACCACCTCGGTAAACTAGTAAGGGATTTATATCATTGCATTGTTAGGTAGGATTCTACCTCCATGGGTAGGATAGACGTATATAGACAGTTCTACAAATTAAGCCAGTAACTAAAGAGGGATTTTTTTGCAATCCTCCCTCCCTTGTCTGAGAAACCTAAAATATAAAACAAGTAGGCCTACATTGTCTTAAGATTTGACACAGACTGAAAACTTGGAGTGTGGTGCGTCAGAGTGGACGAGACGAAAGAACGAGTAAAAGACAGGGGATTAAATGGAATTAATTGTTTTATGAGTAAATACAATGACATCTCGTTAAGGGATTAGCCAAGGGATTATCTTTCTTAGTCTTCACGCTTTCAGGACTTGACTTTCACCTTTCTTTTAACTCTAGTATTTCATTCCTAACCTCCATTTGTTTGTCGTCTATTTTCCACGATGTGTCTACCTTGTCTGTTTATATTAAATCACATAATACTACCTTTTATCGGTGTAGTATTCGATAATGTGCAAGAAATATATCCAACATACCTTCTTCGATCGTGAAATGTAAGCCCATACTTCACTTTAACCCATTTGTCTCCCCATACCTCTTAGTCTAGTGGAGCCCCGTGCCCCGCTAGCCCCTTACCAGCCAGCCCCCATTAGCCAGCCTGCGATCCTTCACGTGAACCTTTTGATGGCGAGGGCATAAGTAGTGATTCAATATCCGGGGAGGCCGCCACCAATTTGCCCTCAGGAAGCCCGCAGCAGATGACGTCCCCAGCATCCAGACACACACACACACACACACACACACACACACACACACACCTATTTACTCACTCACTTCAAGTCCACCCTCCTCACCCACACCCCAGCTCCAGGGACGTTTTGTAAAACAGACATGCGTATTTACTCGCCCACTCTAAGGCCCTCTCTCTCCCCGACCTGCACTTCACTACACAACCTCTCTGTAGCACACACACACACACACACACACACGTTCTCGCCCACTTCTAGCCAGCCAGCCACCTTTCCTCCACTTCACACATTCACTAAAGGCTCGTCCAATCAGCGTCTTGTCAGCCCGCCTACAGCTGACCAATTACGATAAGGGGTCAATCTTTCAGTGGCTGGTCGCAAGTTGGGAAGAGTCAAAGGCACTGTCTGCTTGCCTGCCTCCCTCCCTCCCTCCTCCTTGTCTGCTTGCCTGCCTACCTCCCTTCCTCTCTCCCTCTCTCCTCCTAGTCTGCCTGCCTCCCTTCCTCTCTCCCTCTCTCCTCCAAGTCTGCCTGCCTGCCTGCCTCCCTCCCTCTCTCCTCCTAGTCTGCCTGCCTCCCTTCCTCTCTCCCTCTCTCCTCCTAGTCTGCCTCTCTCCCTCTCTTCTCCCACTCTGCTTGCTGTCTCTCTCGTTCTCTGCTCTTTGTCTTCTTATATACCTCATATCTTTATATGTCCCTCAGTCTGCCTTCTTGCTTGTCTCCCTCCTCCATACCAGCTTGCCCATGTGTCTGTCTTCCTCCTGCATCAGTGTTACTCTGCCTTATGTTACCATGATGTTTGTCTTTCTCTCTCTTTCCTTGCATGTTTGCCTTTCTGTCTACCTTATTATTATTGTCTTTATATGCCTCTCAGTCTGCCTGTCTCCTTGTATCTTCCTCCACGTTTGCCCCGTTCCCTGTCTTGCATGCCTGTCTACTTATATCCCTCTTTTTTCTACTTAAGGCCTTGCCTGTCTGCTTCTCTGTCATTTTGTCTGCTTGCCTCCTGTCTTTCCACACTATATACCCGAGTCTGCCACTCCCCGGGTCGGTCCGTTCCAGTGGGTCTTCTCTTCCTGTGTCGGTTCAGTCGAGGGGAATTCTTCAGAGAGTTCATAGCCAGAGTCAGAAATTTTCACCAAGTCCCGAGACTGAAATTACCCCGGAGTTCCGTGGGGCGAGGGGGCGGAAGGAGAGAAAGATAATAGTGTTTTGAAGTTGACGCAAAGTTATATCGCTCGCAGTTACACCACTTGAACTCTAGGTCCTTTCAGCGTTCTCGAGACAGAAGGTTTAACACTTTCTCATTCCAAGTATTTTGGACGCTGGTTCACTGTCCTTCCACTTGATGGTACAGTTGCAGATATATTAAACAGTTAGGCTACTCCTGAAACGGAGCCCCTCGTTGAGCATAGGGTAGGATTAGACGTTGTGTGTCCTATTCTAGAACTATGTCTGTTTCATATGTCCACAACTGTACCTGCATCTTTTATCCGCTCTATGGCAGATTAAGCAATAATTTATAAAAGAATGAAATCGTCTTGACGTGAAATCCGTTTAAGGCATCAATCATAAATATAATATGTGGTAAAAGTTTATTACCGATTCTCTTCTCGACAGATAATTAAAAATGACCACTTAGAAGAGTTTAAGGCATCATGAGATGGACCTCTAACCATATAAGTTATACTAGAATATGACCAATTAGAGCCAGGCTTGTACGAGAGACTTGGACCATCAGTGTAAATACCAAAGGACGAGAAGGTAACAAGGAATCATTGTGACAAAATCCACATGTCAACAAGGAATCATCGTGACAAAATCCACACATGTCAACAAGGAATGATCGTGACAAAATCCACACATGTCAACAAAGAATTATCGTGACAAAATACACACATGTCAACAAGGAATCATTGTGACAAATTTCACACATGTCAACAAAGAATCATTGTGACAAAATACACACATGTCAACAAACAATCATTGTGACAAAATACACACATGTCAACAAACAATCATTGTGACAAAACACACACATGTCAACAATACACTTTTCGGCGTCAAGTGACTATTGTAAAACAACATCAACCAAATTTAACCAAACCTAACCTAACATAACCCAACTTACTGTGACACCGCCTTGAAGGAAACTATAAGAGTTGACAGGAGTTATTGGGTTTCACATAAAGGGGAAAGTAGCTTTGGGAAATCTGGAGAAACTTATTCCTCCAAACTATTCAAAGCAACAAACCACCATAATTTGTGTTCATCTGGTCCTGTTCCCTGGCATACTATGGAGGAATCAAGGCACTCTAATGAACTAAAGGTATACTGTCCTCTTGATGTCGTATTAAGTAAACCCAAACAATCCTCCTGAGCAGACAAAAAGTAACTACACACACACACACACACACACACACACACACACACACACACTGGCTGCCGGGGAATAATATGCGGCCAAGCGAGGCGTGTGGAGATTTTACGCCCCGTGAAGCGACTCTTGTACGTGAAATATTACACTTTTTTCAGGCCATATACTTACTTCCCTCAGTCTACACAACTACAGTATAGAGTGAAGTGTTCGTTACCAACCAACTTACCTACAGTACGCCTATACACCAATGATGATATTCTAAGACATTTATTTGCCTTTGGCTGACTCTAAAGGGGGAAGTACAGTGTTGGTAAATATCCATGGAGCAACAGATTCCTCCAAACTATTCCAAGCAACAGACCACCATTATTTTTGTTCATCTGGTACTATTTCCTGGCATATTTTGGAGGAATCAATGCACTCCAATGTACCAACAGTATGCTATCCCCTTTAAACAACAGGTGACAGACAACGCACTTTTTTTCTAACACAAGAATATTTATGTTATGTGGGAAAATCACCACTTACGTCCCGATGATTAAAACACTCTTCATTAAACCTTCATTGGCTACAAACGTCTGTCATGATTCACTGAGACGTATACCAGAAAATATTGTAAGCAACTCAATGGAACAAATTATATTAATACTGGGATAATATACTATTGGTACGTTAGAGTGCCTCCAAAATATTCCAAGAAACAGGACTATAAAAGCAAAAATAATAGTGATCAGTTGCTTGGAGTAGTGTGAAGGAATAAGTTGCTCCATATATATTAACCAACGCTGTACTGTCCCCTTAATGGTTCATACCTACTATATATGTTCTTCAGGATATACTATTTGAATGTCTCAGATTGGCCCACATGGCTTAAATTACATCTTATATTTTTTTACAGAACGTCATTTAAACACTCGTACTGTAGTTAGCCTATTGATACTTAAAGTAATATTTTTCTTGTCTAACCAACCTATGACCCAAAAATAAAGCTTCTCTCTCTCTCTCTCTCTCTCTCTCTCTCTCTCTCTCTCTCTCTCTCTCTCTCTCTCTCTCTCTCTCTCTCTCTCTCTCTCTCTCTCTCTCTCTCTCCTAGTGTCACACAAATTGCTTCAGAAGTACGAGTTGGGGATTTGGTTTTCATTTTTTCCCCGGCTTTCTTCCCCCCCCCTCTCCCCCTCCCCCTCCCCCTCCCCTTCTTTTTCTTCTTTAGCTGGTGGTTGAAAGAGGATTTTCCCCCTTTGCTCGGGATCAGAAGGAGGGAAGGGGAAGAGGAACATTTCGATCCAATGGGCTTCGTCTGGTGAGATAACAAGGCAGGAGTTCCTCTTCCTCTTGTTCCTCTTCTTTTACTATTACTTCCTCCTTCCTGATCCCTTCTCTTCGCTCTTACTCTTCTTCATCTTCCTTTCTGACTCCTCTTGTTCCTCTTCCTCTTCTTCTACTACTTCTTCTTCCTTCCTGATCCCTTCTCTTCGCTTTTACTCTTCTTCATCTTCTTTTCTGACTCCTCTTGTTCCTCTTCCTCTTCTTCTACTACTACTTCTTTCTTCCTGATCCCTTCTCTTCTCTTTTATTCTTCTTCATCTTCCTTTCTGACTTATCTCCTTCATCTCCTTTTATTCATTCTTTCCTCTCTTTTTTCTCTACTCTTATCATATTTTATCCCTTCTTTTTTCTTTCCTCTCCATTTTCTTATTGTAATCTTTCTTCTTTCTCTACTCTTACCACTTCTTATTCCTTCTTCTTTCTTCGCTCTCTACTCTTACCACTTCTTATTCCTTCTTCTTTCTTCCCTCTCCATCCTCTCTTCTTATCCTTCCTTATCCCCTCTGTCTCTCCCAGTATAATCCTCCTCCTCCTCCTCCTATTCCCTCCCGTCTTCCCTAGCACTCACTCAAGCCCTTCAGAGCCCGTTTTCAGGAGGGCATGAGGCATCTTTTTCCTCCATGTTATGTCACCAAACAGTGCTACATAAGGGCCATGCAGTGGGATTTTGTTTTGTGGCATAGTTTGGGGGAATTAGTAGCATCCCATTCGTCCACAAAACACGACCCTAAGAAGCTCTGAACTGGAACTGAATTGTGGGATAGACAGGATGATAAGATAAAGAGAACGGCAAGGGGAAAATAATGGGAAGAAAAAGGAAGAGGTGAACTGTGATTATTTGAAGGGAATTGGAGGAAAAGGAGATATGCATAACATTGAAAAATATAGACATAATATGGATTAAAAAATTTAAATATAATTTAAATATAATTTAACATAATATATATCACTGATTAATAAAAAGGGATGATACTGAAGAAAACGACAAAAAAAAAATAATAATAAAGAAAAACTAGAGAGACGAACAAAGTGTAGAGGAAAACCTTGAAATACTGCCAGAGTAGAAACACACTTATACAGAAGAAGGAAGGGGGAATTCACTTATCTCAGTCCCCCCCGGGAAATATTGTCCTGCACCTGGTGTGAGAGAGAGAGAGAGAGAGAAAGAGAGAGAGAGAGATGGAGTGTGTTTATGTGAGAGACAGTGAGTGTATGTATAATATGTGCGTATCAGGTATATGTATGTGTATCTGAGTCTACAGTATGTGCGTATAATTCTGTATAAATGCGTAAGTTAGTGTATTACTTAGTGAGTATATGTGAAATCATGTGTTCTCGCGCGCGCGCGCGTGTGTGTGTGTGTGTGTGTGTGTGTGTGTGTGTGTGTGCATTGGCGTGTAGTCAATCTATAAATATGTGTCTTTTTGTATATGTGTGAATAAGAGAGCGACCTAACAACAGCTGACATATATAATAGGAATAATACCAATACGATTTATTCCTATTTCCCGAAGCATTATATACTTTGCCCAGGTTTTACTGAAATTGAGTCGAGGTGGGAGTAAACATTCAATCATATCAGCAGTGCTCCAGTGGTTCCGGGTCTTCCAATAATGCCTCTTTGAATATATCAGAAAAATCCGCCTCGTGTTTGCCTTCCGCCACTGTACACAAGCGGGGCAAAGGTTTGATGAAGCCTAGAAAAGTACAAATAAAAGTCCAAACAAACATGACTAAAGATTTCACTGACTGCTATGTCGACTAGTGTATTGGCTGACAACTGATGTGTGTGTGTGTGTGTGTGTGTGTGTGTATGTGTGTGTGTGCGTGTTAATATATCTGTGTGTGTGTGTGTGTGTGTGTGTGTGTGTGTGTGTGTGTGTTTGTGTTTGTGTGTTAATACATCTGTGTGTGTGTGTGTGTGTGTGTGTGTGTGTGTGTGTGTGTGTGTGTGTGTGTGTGTGTGTAAGTGACGGTGAGGGATCGTTAACATAGGGAAAGGAAACTAAAGGGGCAACAATGTGTGTTAATACTACGGTACTAATAAAGGAAACATATGATCACGTACCATAGGCTAAGATAAGTATGGTCTATGTCTTTGTCAGCTAACTAAATGAAGGCTATCAATTCCACCAACCTATTCCACCAAACAAGATCTATAGGAATGGAGTCTGTTTCGTGTTATGGTTTGGAGGAAACGCAATCATATCATAGGAACTGAAAAGATCATCCATTGTCGTCCTGGTCATTGATCTTAAACAGTTCAGCTTTTCTGCATAAAGGCATTTCAACTGAACAAATGATAGGAAATAAATCACTGCAATACTTCAATAAAAAAAAAAAACATAATTCATTCTGTGATTTAGTGGCCTCGTAACCGTTAATCACACCATATCTGCTTATACCATCACCCTCGATAACATTAGGAAATATTGCTCTGTCGTTTCTGATTCTGATGACGCACATAATTTATAGTCAGATGAAATTAGCAAAAACGTGAATAAGAGAAGACTGTTTTTGTTTTGTTATCATGGTTTGTAGTCACACATATTTTCACATGGGGTTCATTTTAGTACGAGAAGGAACGATAATATTGTGATTTTTTTTTAATCCATGGCTGTATCTGTCCAATATTTTCCATGATGTGTTGCTCACGTATTTTTGGAATTTCACGTCGCATTGAAGATTTGACCAACAAGCGTCCACTGATTCAAGGATCTATCACACCCAGTTCATATTCAATCGACTATCAGTAAAGCCATATTATCTGAATTATTGGTTGGCATCGACTCCTTCCATCTGTATGCACATTGACAAAGAGAGCATCTATAGTGCGTCTATTTTTATCCTGGAGAAACTGCACCGATTCTCATCTCAGAAATGTGACTTTCAACAGGTAGTGCAGTGTTGGGAAATTTGGAGCAGCTGATTCCTCCAGAGTATTCCATGTAACAGGCCACCATTATTATTGTTATTATGGTTCTGTTTTCTGGCATATTTTGTAAAGATCGAGGTGCTTTAATCGACCCTCTTAAATACACATTTCGCGTACATTACAATGTTTATACGGGGTTTAAGAGATTAAGGATCTAGGAAGAAAAAAGTTACAATAATGTATGCAACATAAAAAAAAAAAAATTCTGGGTGAGGAAATTATGATGGTCCTTTCTGGCAGCAAATTGTCATCACAGCGTCCTCGGGATGTGGAAATTGAATCATTGGAATAATTTCCCCAAGGTAATAAATAATTTACGCCTATATAAAATAACCTCGCCGTGTATGTATGGGACATTTTAATCTCTCTCTCTCTCTCTCTCTCTCTCTCTCTCTCTCTCTCTCTCTCTCTCTCGTAGTCATGGCCATCTTTAAAGACATGCCATCGGGTCCGCCACAAACACACACACACACACACACACACACACACACACACACACACACACACACACAAGAAATATCGACCTAATAAAATTTTCACCTTCATCAATGTTATTAACTCCTCTGTGTTTGACTAGGTAAACATACGGTCAGCACTACTGTAGATTCTAAGGGTACGGTATACCCGACACTTCTATCCAAACTGCAGTGAGGTGTATCGTGGTCCTGCTGGAAGGGGAAATCCAATATACTCTGGATGACAAGTTCAGATGCTGACCAAGTTATCATAGTAATTGGATTTGCCACAGAGTTCATGTGTGTATTTGCACTAGACTAGGCCACAGATCCCAGTGTGACTTGCTGTGTGTGTGTGTGTGTGTGTGTGTGTGTGTGTGTGTGTGTTGTACGTACATGGGGTAATATTGAAGTCAAACGCTAGAGCAGACTTGGCTAAATTTGGTTCGATATTAATTTATACTTCTTAGTTAGTGTCTCTGTTATGGTTATATTTGCCTTGGGTTTATTTAATAGGTAAGGTGTTCGGTAGTGTCCATGGGAATTGCTTACAAGTGTGATTTCTTCCTGACAGGCCTTAGGATGCTATATAGATATTCAATGTTATCTAGATATTTAATATGTAAAGTGTTCAGTAGAGTTCGTGGGAGTTATTATTAGAAAATCATGTGGTATATTTACTAATGTGTTCGGTTGCTTCAGTGTTGATTGTAAAGAAGTGTGAATTCTTAGCAGTGTAAATCCTCAGAAGTGTGAATCCTCAGAAGTGTGAATCCTAAGAAGTGTGAATCCTCGGAAGTGTAAATCCTAAGAAGTGTGAATCGTCGGAAGTGTAAATCCTAAGAAGTGTGAATCCTCAGAAGTGTAAATCCTCAGAAGTGTAAATCCTCAGAAGTGTAAATCCTAAGAAGTGTGAATCCTCGGAAGTGTAAATCCTCAGAAGTGTGAATCCTCAGAAGTGTAAATCCTAAGAAGTGTGAATCCTCAGAAGTGTGAATCCACAGTGACAAGTGTGAGTGTGTTAAGTATAATCAGAGGGATGTCAGAGGGAAGTCAGAAACGATCTTGGCCGTCCCTCAAAGGAAGTGAGAGGAGGCAGTGTGTGCTACATGACGAACCAATCAGAACCAAGGGAGAGTAAGTAACATCTGAGAGGAATGGAATGATGGGGAGGGAAGGACGAAGGGAGGGAGAAGGAGAAAACGAAGATTAGAGTGATGGGGAAGGCAAGGACGAAGGGAAGGAGAAACAGAAAACGAGGATAAGAGTGAAGGGGAAGGCAAGGACGAAGGGAGGGAGAAGGAGAAAACGAGGATTAGAGTGATGGGGAAGGCAAGGACGAAGGGAGGAGAAGGGGAAAACGAGGATTAGAGTGATTACCACACTAATCACTAAAATAATGTTCTGACTAAATGAAGACATTATATTGATGCTATTTCAACAAGAATCACTAAATGTCTGACAAAATAAAGGCATTATACTGATGATATTTCAACGGAGCTTAAACATTCTCTACATCAAAGTGTAGCCTTGATCTATTTATATATAGTATTATCGTCAGGAGGTCAAGTGGATGTTATGATTGTCTTCTACCTCACTCGAGAATCTACATGTTGTGTGAAGCGTATATAATTGCTATAAGACCAGATACTATGATACGATATTGTTGGTCTAGATACTGTATACGGTACCTGAGACTCCTATTACCTCGGATGTGTAATGGATTGATGTGTTGTGGATTATGTGTTGTGAGGACAGTTATATACTATTATGTAGATATATATTGATGTGTTTGTGTGGTGATATGTAGTTCTGATGACGTGTTGGTCTCCCGTGTCCTCCCTTTCACAAACCTCATCAAACGTAGAAACTTGGGCGTCAGTGTTCTATGGATGCAGTGATGGTGATGGCTGGGGAGGGGAGAGAGAGAGAGAGAGAGAGAGAGAGAGAGAGAGAGAGAGAGAGAGAGAGAGAGGAGAGAGAGAGAGAGAGAGAGAGAGAGAGAGAGAGAGAGAGAGAGGGGAGGGAGGATAATGGGAGAGGGAGATAGGAGTAGAGGAGAGGTGTAGCAGGAGAGGAAAGGAGGACAAGAAAGAGGAGAGTGGTGGAAGGTGGGGAGAGGAGGAGAGGGGAGAGGAATGGAGGGGTTTGAAGGGGAGGGGAGAGAAGAGGAGAGGGGAAGGAAGGTAGGGAGAGAATATGAAGTGAGAGAAAAGTTACATGGAGTTACATGGATGCACTGAGGGAGAGCGAGAATGATTGCTGTGAGAGGGACGGAGAGGGAAGGGCTTAAGCGAGAAATGAAGTGGGAGGGAGAGTAACTGGGATGGGAGAGGAGGGGAAGGAGGTAGTGAGTAGAACTATATATGGAGAGGATGAGAAAGAGATAAAAGAGAGTGTTTATATTGCGAGAGGAGGGGAAGGAGAGAGAGATTACAGTACCTAGGGTAAGAGAGGAGGGAAGGGATGAGGATTGTAGCTATGAGAATTAAATAGGACGATGAGTACAATAGACCCCCATCAAACAACCGCTACAAACATTATTGTCTTCCTTCTTGCAGGACAGGACTTGGACGAGACTTTACTATCAGCAATGCAGTCTAAAAATTATAAGAGATAATTATGAAGCTATATATGTATACTTATGTTTATTGATGTGGTTTGCGTGAGAATGATAACATAATATAATTCACAATGCAACTAACAAATAAAATTAATATTGTAGGTCCGGAAAAGAAACACTTGGTATGTTTACTTGCACTTACCACAAGAAAACTCACTTTATTGTTTCTCTATGACTCCTTCTATAGATCTTCTGGATCATAATAATAATATGATGTATGGGAGGATAGAACGAACGACAAAGGCGGAACACACAAGGTAAAGTCTCCAACTGCACAAATCTCTCCACACACTCGTCATCCGCCCCCATCAGACGGGGGTGTGACGGGGCGCTCGACTGAAAACCCGCAGCCCAAATGTCCAATGAATATTAAGAGAAAGGGATTTGAGCATAAGAGGGGGATGGTAACGTCGGGGCTGTAGAGGTGTGGATGGAGGAAACAAGCAGTGAGGAGAGGGACTGAGGGAAAAAGGCTGAATAAAATGCCGGAGGGAGGGAAGGCTAGTTTTAACGATGGGGGATGGAGAATTGCAGAATATATATATATATATATATACTGTATATATATATCTGACTTGGAAATTGCGGCAGGGGAGATGGCTCTTTCTCTGTGTCTTTGTTGATTGAGGGTCTGAGGGAAATAATTCTCTAACAATAATCTGGTGAAAAGTGTACATGAGTAAGAAAAAAAAAAATATTTTGAAAGCTGAACACGCTACTCTATAATACAAATTTGATTAAAGTTGGTTGGGAATAAAATCTGATGAGTATATTAAAATTGTATCTTTACAACTAAGCAGAACATCACAACATATCTACTTGACTCCAAATTTAGTACAAAAGGTTATTTCCCTTAAAAGAAAATGATATCGTGCACATGGTGAGGTTATTATTATGGCGTAGTGGAAAAACAGTCAATATTAAGTGACACAGACGTCAAGAATATAATATGGTCATAATATAAAGAGAGAACCTCCAACGCCAGACACATAAATCTGTTGTTTCATATTAGACCCGCCAGTCCCGAGAGATCCCAAACTCAGGCCCGGAAAATAGAGTGACCCATGGCTTCCTATAAATGTCACTCCCCGTCACCTGGCCCACATTATTGACCCAAAGGTGCACACAGTCACCATGTCACGCTCTCCTGCCACAGTAACATTTTAAAGGGGAGAGTATGGTGGTGGTGGTGGTGGTGGTGGTGGTGATAAATCTGGAGCAAATGATTCCTCCAAACTATTCCATTACTGTTTTTGTTAATCTGATCCTGTTTCCCGTCATACTTTGGAGGAATCAAGGCACACTAATATACCAACAATGTACCGGTACTGTATTACCTCCTTAACTACTTTTAGCTCCGGCCAATACTTAGTAATGCATATCTATGCTAAAGGAATTACTTGACTAAGAACACTTGTGTGCTTCTTCCCTTTCTGGTAACTTTCTTTTTTTTTTACATGTCTTCTCCATCCTTCTGGTCCTTTAACTCATCTCACACCACTTTACATTGTAGTTTTTTTTCCACAGTTCTTCATCCCCATATAACTCCTTCCACACCACCACCACCACGACCACCACCACTCACCACAACTTAACACTCTCTGTCTGCAAAGGAGTCCATTCACATTATTTCTAATTTTTCTTTTTCTTTTTCTTTTATTTAACTTCTTCCTCCATACCACTCTATTCCATCTAAACTCCTGTGGCACCTGCTATTTTCCAAACAACTCTCTCTCTCTCTCTCTCTCTCTCTCTCTCTCTCTCTCTCTCTCTCTCTCTCTCTCTCTCTCTGCCTCCCAACTCATTTCTACATCACTGATTTTCTTATGAGAGAGGAAAGTCGATTGCCACACTAAAGTCAAAGTTTCAGAGGCTGACTGGTGTCTTCTCTAAGACATTTCCTCGCAGTTTCTCAGAGTTTAAGACGAGTCCCATTCTAAATCTTCTCCTATCAACATAATTTTCCAACTGTTTTTTTCTTTTCCCTTTCTCTCATTGTATATGTATCCATGTAATCTCATCTCATTGTTTATCTTTTATTTTCCAGTCGGACGGTGTAAGACAATATATATTTTTACCTACACACTACACAGTTGTAAATAAAATCCAGATTACTGGTCTCATATTTTTTAAGTTGTACAGGGTTTCAGCTTTGCACGGCGTAAAATGAGAGACAAATTAATTTTTGCCTGTGAAAGTGTGTCCATCAGAAAAAAAAATAGTGTCTTTTACGGAGACTCGTATAGCGCACATGACCTCTTCCCTTGTCTTCTTACTCCCTGTAGCGACTCTCTCTCTCTCTCTCTCTCTCTCTCTCTCTCTCTCTCTCTCTCTCTCTCTCTCAACATACACACACACTCGGGTACAAACATGTCAGACGGGAGTGTCACTAAGAGGCGACAAAAGAAAGTTACAACTATGACCAAGAGAGCGGACCCACTCCTAACCTCATAGTTTTCCATCTGCTTCCTGTCCACTCAATTTCCTTCCATCTCCTTCTTCTCTTTCTTCGTCTGTCCCAATTCCTTCCATCTCCCTCCTCCCTTTCTTCGTCTGTTCCAATTCCTTTCATCTACTTCTTCCCTTTCTTCGTCTGTTCCAATTCCTTCCATCTCCCTCTTCTCTTTCTTCGTCTGTCCCAATTCCTTTCATCTACTTCTTCTCTTTCTTCGTCTGTCCCAATTCCTTCCATCTCCCTCCTCCCTTTCTTCGTCTGTTCCAATTCCTTTCATCTACTTCTTCCCTTTCTTCGTCTACACCAATTGGTTTCCATTTCCCTCTTCCCTTTCTTCGTCTGTTCCAATTTTCATTCATCTACTTCTTCCCTTTCTTCGTCTGTTCCAATTTTCATTCATCTACTTCTTCCCTTTCTTCGCCTGTTCCAATTTTCATTCATCTACTTCCCTTTCTTCGCCTGTTCCAATTTTCATTCATCTACTTCTTCTCTTTCTTCGCCTGTTCCAATTTCCTTTCATCTACTTCTTCCCTTTCTTCGTCTATACTCCAATTGCTTTTCATGTAATTTATCCTTCTTCATGTCTCCTCCTTTTACCTCTCTACCGCTTTTCATCTATTTCCTCTTCATGTCTACTTCATTACATCCTTTCCACCCCACAGTCTTGCATCTACTTCTTCCCTACTTTCTTCTATTTCATCGTTCACTTCTTTATCATTTCTTCAGTTACTTCCCCTTACGCCATCTCTTCTCCTTGTATCTCATCAGTTTCCTCCTCATTACCCTCTTTCTTCTTTTTTTATGATCTCTTTCATTTACTTTCTGTCATCCCAGCTCTGTTCTTCCTCATTATTCCCTCTATTACTCTTCTTAATTTTCCCCCTCTGCGTCTTTCTACTGGTTTATTTACCTTTTCTCTATCTCCCATCATCTACCTCCTCTCACACCAACTATTACCCATTTACAATCCTTCCTTCCTTACCACAGTTCATCCCCTAAACTCCTCCTCGACCAATCAAAATGCACACATTCACTATTCATCACGTTTCCACCACATCATATCACATAAACGACCCTGGTCATACATACATACATACAGGTAGGAAACAGAACGAGCATTTGCTGCATCCAGACCAAATTCATTCCTTTTTCACCAGTACCAAAATAGAACTCCGCATTGCTCTACTCTATACAGAAATATCACTCCTCATTATTATTACTATTCACCAACTCAGTATGGATATAAAATAAAACATAGCATGGCATACCTTGTAAAAAATCCGGGGACTCAGTAGGCCAAGGCGACGTGAGCACCACGCCTCACTAATTCTTCCAAGAACCACCAGGGGGCCACCACCACCACTACCACCACCACCACTAAGGGTCCCATTACCTTCGCCTCAGCGTCTGGGGTAATGGTGGGGGTGTGGGGTTGGAGGGAGGATGAGGAGGAGGGGGGTCACTCGCCCGCGCATATTTATCAGGTGACTCGGTCTGAGGTTTTGTTAACATTTTAGCTGAGTTTGAAGGGGCTATATATTTGCTTTGAGTGAAATGGAGGGCTACCGATTTCTCCAAATTTTGTCAGGAAACAGGTCACTTCAGTATGCGAGAGGAATGATCTGTTTTCTAGCATCATTTAGAGAAATCATTGGCACTCCTGTTCCCTGACTTAAAACAACCCTCTTAAGGAGGATAAGTTAACATATTTTTTGGTCAGGGTATCTGCATGTCCACCAAAGCGTGTACAGTTTCAGGTTAATTTTTTAGCATTCCACGAGAATGTAAGCCTTTTCATTTGATCACACTTCGTATGATTCTGTTTTAGTCAGTATTATTTCAAGGAAAATGTGAGATAATTTGTCAAGATTTATCACAATAGATTAGGTTACTCTCACATTCACTAACTTGTTCGCGTAAGATTACTAAAGACATCATTTTAAATTCATATGTCTTTGGATTACTCAAGATTTGGATGAATAATAATTTCGTTAGGTAGAAGAAGAGGAGGAGGAGGAGAAGAAGAAGGTGACGTAGGAAGGAGAAATAAAATAAAAAAGAGAAGGAGGAGGAACGAACGTCTAACCCTTACCCTTTCTTAATTTCCTGACTCGGAAGAGATCAAAGATTTAGCCATCTACGTAGGAACAGATGGGCTTAACACGATCACCTGAAATATCCCCAGGCGGTAAAGTTTTAAGAAAAAAAGGTTTGGTTGAATTGTAGGATTAGAGGGGAAGCGGAGCGAGCAGAAAGAGAGGGATTCGTGGGAGTTCTGCAGTGAGGGAGTGTGAAAGAGTTATGGAATGAGCTTGAGCGTGAGTGAGAACGAGTGGTGTGAGAGTGATTGTGAAATAGAATGAGTAATTGAGTGAGTGAGAGTGGACGAATGTTTGAGAGAGTGAGTGGGTGAGTGAATAATTGAATGAGGAAGGAGGGTTGGTCTGTGCAGCAAGGAAATATATATAATAGTTATAAACAAGGAACCTAACCATGACAGAATATAAAAATTCTATTGGTAGTAACAACGACATCCAAACTCGAGTTATTAATTCACAATACAGTACAGAAACAAAAGGCAATCACTCACACACACACACACACACACACACACACACACACACACACACACACACACACACACACACACACACACACACACACACACACACACACACACACACAAGTAAAGCATAATTAGGGAGATACAACACAGACGTAAACGTAACTTCCACAAAACGTCACTGATTGGTTTTATGTCCTAAGAAGAAAGTTGCTGAATCGTGCAGTGAGGGAAGGGAGTGAGAGCTTACGGTGCGGTGAGGGAAAACTACTGATGGGATGAATGATAAGACGATAGGATTGATGGGGTTGGGAGAGAATGAGAAGGGAAGGGAAGGGAAGGGAAGGAAGCATGTGTACAGTTCCAGACAATAATTCATCGACACTTCTGAGTCACATCTAAAGCATTAAAAAAAAGGTACTTGCATAATATTATTCATCTCTTCACCTTTCGCAAAAAAAAAAAAAAAATATTCCTCAAAAACGAAACAGCTAAAGAAAATTATTAAAAGTATGTTTCTTGTCATTTCGTTTCCACAAGCAAAAAATTTCAATAACTGCTTGGCCTTGTCGTGACCTACCTCTGAATATCTGTGCAATCTGTCTATTTCATTCAATATTTTCTACTCCCAAAAATTTACAGTCCACAATATTGGTGTTTGTGGCAAATTTTTTCTGACCCTCAACAACACGCAGTTCTCTCCACCCAACCAAATTTTTGTCTGCAGCCCCGGGAGTGATAGATTCCTGAATGAAAACTGTGGCCCTCGTTGTTTTGGACGCAATATTCACTTGTTTCGCTCTATGTGTCGTGTTGTATCAAGCCGTAAAGGTCCGCAATGATGTGTTGTTGTGTGTCAAGGTGTGTGTGTGTTGTTGTTATTGTTGCTGTGTGTGTGTGAGAGAGAGAGAGAGAGAGAGAGAGAGAGAGAGAGAGAGGGAGAGAGAGATGAGCGTTGAAATATAAAGGGTAAAATCGAGGAAAGGAGGGATGAAGAACGAGGAGGCCGGAGATTACTTGTAAGAGAAAATTGATGGATGATATTTGGCCAGAGAGAGTTAGGGCGGATAGTGGGATGTAATGAGGTGAGTGATGGGGATGATACGGAGAGTTAGGGGAAGTATATAAAGGAATACAAAGGACTACAAACGAATACAAAAGAATAAAAATAATTACAAGGGAACACAAATGAATAAAAAGGAATATAAAGTGATACAAAGGAATGCAAAAGAATATAAAGAATTACAAGGGAACACAAATGAATAAAAAGAAATATAAAGTGATACAAAGGAATACAAAAGAATATAAAGAATTACAAGGGAACACAAATTAATACAAAGGAATATAAAGTGATACAATGGAATACAAGGGAACATAAATAAATACAAAGGAGCACAAATTAATATAAAGGATTATAAAGTGATACAATGGAATACAAGGAAACATATAAAAATAGAAAAGAGTACAAAGGAATACAAAGGAATATAAAGTGATACAATGGAATATAAGGGAACACAAAGGGCTTTTCCAAATGTTGTTGTATCATACACGTTTGGCAAGATACTTTGCTTATTTTATTATAATCGTTATTCAGCAATCCTAAGCATATGATGTATTTATATAGGCGATTGGTTTTTTACACAAAGAGCTAGAATTAATATGTTTCCATTCTCTCTCTCTCTCTCTCTCTCTCTCTCTATCTCTCTCTCTCTCTCTCTCTCTTATATCTGTCTCACCTTCCCTGCACCTTGTTTTCTCATTAACTTGCTGTTTTCTCTCTCTCTCCCCTCTCGTCCTCCACACTGTTCCCATCATTGACCCTCTCACTTCTATTTTATCTCTCCCTTTCTCTGTCTCTCATATTCTCTCTTTAATTTTGTTTCGTATCTATCTACTTAATCATCTATCTATCAGTGTACGTATCTGTCTAACCCTACATATTGTTATTTATCTATCCAATCCTACGTCTATCCATTTCCCTTTTCCCTCTCTCTCCTCTTTCTTTCTTTCCTTTTGCATATTTTGCATGTTTGTCGTTTCGCCTCGAAAAAACATTTTCTTTCATTCCTGTCCAGTCTAGATGCATTCACCCTTGGAGAGAGAGAGAGAGAGAGAGAGAGAGAGAGAGAGAGAGAGAGAGAGAGAGAGAGAGACCATTGAATCTAGAAGACTAAGCGCGAGTAATATATATATAAATATATATTAATATATATATATATATATATATATATATATATATATATATATATATATATATATATATATATATATATATATATATATATATATATATATATATATATATATATATATATATATATATATATATATATATATATATATATATATATCCCTTTTGGTGTCATCAGGGAAAGTAACAATAATGAAATTAGAGGGTTACTAAAGAATAACAACAACGGCCCAATTTACATCAAAGGTTCGGAAAACAATATTTTATTCGCTATCTATTATGATCCTTTTGTTATTGTTGTTGTTGTTGTTGTTGTTGATGCCCCTGCTTGACCTTGCCCATTTTTGTAAGCCAGATGAACCTCAGGGATTCGGATGGACTATTCGCTCCCAAATATTTTTCCAACTCCATATTTTCCTTTTAAATCCCGAGGCATTGACCTACAATATAATAGGGTAATGGAAGTTTGTTATTACAGTACCTTGGGATTTCAGCAGCATTCAACTCCGACAAGGAACATCGTTTAGCTTTAGTCGGTGAAATATACACAAGTCTTTCACCCATTGTTTAATGATTAAAATAAAACACCATCACAAGTATAACACCTCAGACCTCACCCTCAAAACTTTACCTTCAACTGCAACCAAAGTCAAATATTACAGAATAAGTCAGTTTTATAAATATCCTCTCTCTCTCTCTCTCTCTCTCTCTCTCTCTCTCTCTCTCTCTCTCTCTCTCTGGCTGCTGACCTGTGAACACCCGCTCTACGATCTGTGCCGAAGCTATGCTCTAGTAGCCCGTGCTAAGCGATTGTGTGTAATTCTGCGTGTTAAGTGATTGTGTGTTTCTTTGTGAGGAATTGGTATTTCTGTGTGGTATTTAAGTGCGCTAGTGTTCTGTGTGTTAAGTGATTGCGTATATTTTGTGAGTTGTTAGCATTTCTGTGTTATACGTACGACAGTTTTATTCTGTGTGGTATTCACGTACACTAGCGGGATCTGTGTGCTTTGCGTGTTTAGTGATAGCTTTTTTTTGTGTGTAATTAGCATTTCTGTGTTTTATACGTGAGCTAATGTGGTATTCTGGGTGGTACCTACGTATGCCTGTGTGTTCTGTGTGTTATACATGCGCTAATGTAATTCTGTGTGGTATTCACGTGCGCTAGTGTGTTCCGTGAGCCTTGGGTTGCACCGTGCTAAGTGATTGAGTGTATTTTGTGAAGGATTAATATTTCTGTGTGATTGCGTGCTTCTGGTTGCACTGTTCAGTGCCGTGTGTGGTCTTCCCTATTCCGTGTGTCTGCCCCTTTGTATATTCTGGTGTTCATGTGTGTTCACGAGGGATCGAGTTGTGCTGCGTGCTCCGTGTGCGTCTGTGTGTTTCCCGCTGTTATTGAGTGTTTGTGTTGTGTTCTAGTGAGTGAACTGGGAATTTGTGTTCCCGAGTGTTTGTACATCTGCGTCTGTGTACCTGTTCTCTTCCGTGTACCTGAAGCCGTGTGAGAAGCGAGAAGTGAACTCATCCCATCTCACATAAGTATTCTTACCCAAACTCCATTTATTTTCTCTCTGTATCTTCCAGTACTACCCCTCCCCACCCACTAATCCCCCCCCCCCATCCCCCGATCCCCACCAACACCCACACCTCACCTTAACCGTCCTTTTCCTCTTTTGCCCACTCCCCCTACCCGTACAGACCTGACCTGACCCGACTAAGCCTCTAATCTTACCCTCACCTCACCTTAATTAATCCTGTCTACATGTCTATAGTGCCCTTTTCAGCATTGTACTGTATTCTACTATATTTTATTATATTTGTCTAGACATCTGCATTTATATAATTCTGTTTCATTAGTGCTTCTGTAATAATATTACTTCAGGCTTAAATTATACGTTTGTGCTATTTTATTATATTAGTCTACACATTCGTGGTTATTGTGTTCCATGTTCCTTGCTGTGTTTAATAGAAATTCTATTTTGTCTAGACCTAGACATATTTTTATAATTCTATATTAATATTATTTCAGGTTTATACTGTGAGTTTGTTCTACTTTATTTTATTAGTTTCTACACGTTCGTGGTTATTGTGTTCCGATTTCCTTACTGTGATTATTATTAATTCAATTTTTACAGGCATACACACTTACATATTTATATTTCTGTATTAATTCCTAATTCCTTCCTTACTACCTAATTAATATTTATAACCGTCCTTTTCCCATTTTCTCTCCTTCACCTAAATTCACCTTAACTAACCGTATGTGTGCCCTCTTCTGTATCGTTCCCTGTTCCATACTGTGATTATTATCATTTCTATTTATACAGGCTTAGACACTAGTATTTCATAATCCCATTTTAATATTACATCAGTTTTATACTAATTTCGTCCTATTTTATTAAATTTGTCCACGTTCGTGGTTATTGTGTTTCGTGTTACTTAGTGTGTTAATTATTAATTATAATTTTACAGGCCTAGTCATTTGCATCTTCACATTTATGCATTAACATTTAATTCCTTCTGTGCCAACTAATTAATTCTTATAACCGTCCCTTTTCCCTTTCGTGTTCCCTACTGTGTGTAAAAACAATTATATTTTTACAGGACTAAATATTTGTATCTTTATACATCAGTATAATTATTTATTTTCTTTCGTACCACATAATTTTCTCTTTGTGTATTCTAATACTTTGATTGTCCCTTTACTCCCTCACCTCACCCCATCTTGTTAATTACCCCAGCTTCCCCAACTTAGGCTCACCTTACAAGATAATCCCCCTCCCTACTGACACTAACCACACCTGGATAATCTCAGCACCTAAACCTCTCAATTCAACGACCCCTCCTTCCCCTTCCACTATATTCCTCCCTCCTCCCCCAAAGCTCACTTCCAGTCCAACTCTCACTGCAGATTTCACATCCTGTACTAACCACATCCCACATTTCGTACATCTCCCCCTAACCTCAAGTTGAAATAAATAAATTAACTAAAGCACAGGGGCATAAATTTCACCATGGCACCACAACTAACCTGTACGACCTGCTCTGGAACCTTCGGCCCTACAATTTTCGCGAACAGAGACGTCCATGTTTGTAGATTTTGCAAGTTATGAGAGGAGATGTCGACCGACTTGAAGGCAGCACAACGCAAGATTGATGCCTTGAGTGAGAAGTTGGAAACGCTGCAGGAATTCGTCACACTCAATGTAGGAGTGACATCGACGCCTGCTGTACCCGTTGACACAGCCCCTGTACAGACTGCCTCTACCTTCATCGGCACCATCTACAGATTCTATTTCTCCACGGGAAGAGTTTCGCGTTATCAGGAGCAACATACGACCCAGGAGAAACATCATACCCACCACCACATGCCAAAACCGCTTCAAGATCCTGGCCCAAGACGATGACAAAGACGACACCGAGGTCAGGCTGGCTGGTGACTCCATGGCGAGGGGTCAAATCACCGAGTACTGTGGCCGGGCACCCAAGTCGAGGAAACGTTTTTGCATCCCCGGTGGCGGCCTAGATGACGTGATTGATACAGTTGATAAAGTTGCAAGCCTGGCCCCCGACAACACCACGTACATCATCCACGTCTGAACCAATGACGTAATAAAGACCAGATCGGAGGACCTCCTCAACAAGTACCGACAGATGATTGGGAAGTTCATTGAAAAAACGAGCAACATCATACTTTCTGGAATCATCCCCCGCAGAAACTCGTTTCTACAACACCGCTACCATTGTCAACCAACGACTTGCCAACATTTGCAACGAGAAGAACTTCGATTTGATGACTCGCTGTTCTCAGATGATGGTGTCCATCTGAACCATGTGGAAGCAGCCCGTTTTGGACGATTGCTTAGCGATGCGGTCATCAACCATCGTACAAAAAACGGGACTGCCCAGGTACGTCAAGGTCAGGTATCGTAAAACAAATAAACAGAATAAACTGAAATAGCTTAACTGTTTTTTACATTAACGCTCGCAGCATCCATAACAAATTTATAGATCTAGAGAAATTAACTTTCAAAGAAAATTATGATATAATCGGCATAACAGAATCGTGGCTAAATACTGAAAGTAGATATTTCCTAGCAGAGTATAAAATTCCCGGCTACACAATATTTGAGAAAGGACGAACAAATAAAAGGGGAGGCGGAGTTCTATTATATATTAAAGATAACCTCAAACCGATCCTATTATCAAAGCCCCATATCGCTAATGTAGATACACTATATATACTCATTAGAAATAATTGCGGGATGAAAGAATTTCTTTTTTACCTAGTCGTCAACTTATGGAATGGGCTTCCCCGTAACGTAATAGACTGTAACACCGTAGACAGCTTCAAACGTCGCTTAGATAAACACCTTGCATCTAATCCCCGACTTACAATGTTTACTAATGAATAATTTTGCCCATTACAGGTGGCGAGTTAGCCAAATTTCACCTACTTTCTACCTTTCCTATAAAATTCCCTTGTGGAGTATTTCTGCCAATTTCTGCCAACTCCACAAGGTTCTGATTTCTGACATTATTTCCTGTACGGTCCAGGCCGGAGGGAGTGGAGGGTGGGGAGAGAGCCTTCTACTTTGCTATCCTTATCTACGACTATCACTGGGGAGTAATTCATTCTCTACCAGTAACCTTCAAATCAGGTCACCTCGTGTGGACCGTAAGGTCTGTTGTGGTCTGTGTTTCTATGTAACTCTCTCTCTCTCTCTCCCTCTCTCTCTCTCTCTCTCTCTCTCTCTCTCTCTCTCTCTCTCTCTTCCTGCAGCCGGTGCCCTCCTCCCCTCCTCCTTCCAGATGTGTTCGCCTCTGTAATATTGAGACTAAATATTCCCCCTGGCCTCACATACCAGTTATGAAACCCCCTTGTGTATATATTGCACCTTGGTCCCTTCCACTTATCTATCTTTCCTACCTACCAAAATGTGTACTTACCTGTCTTGATCTTACCTATCCCTCTACTTACCTAAATACCTTCCGACCTGCCTCCCACTTACCTATTCTCCCTACCTACCAAAATGTGTACTTACCTACCTTCCTCTTACCTGCTCTACCTACCTACCTTTTTCTTACTTATCCTCCCTACCTATCTAAATGCTTTCCTATACCTGCCTTCTACTTACCTATCCTCTCTATCCTCCTATATATCTACTTACCTACCTTCCTCTTACCTACTCTACATACCTACCTAAATGTGTGTTTACCTGCCTTCCTCTTGTCTACTCTACCTATATACCTAAATTTTCTCCTACCTGCCTTCTTCTTACCTATCCTCCCTACCTACCTAAATGTATGCTTACCTGACTTTCTTTTACATACTCTACCTACCTACCAAAATATCTACTGACCTACCTTCCTCTTACCTATCCTCCCTACCTACCTAAATGTGTACTTACCTACCTTCTTCTTACCTATCTTCGTACCTACTCTTCTCTCTGCTTCCCATTCCGATCTACCTACATAGTACCTACCTCACTACTCACCCACCTACCTACCTACCATCCTACCAACCAGCATTCCTTGTCATTGGGCCATTCCAGAAAACAATGTCACTGTCAGTAATGTTAAGGGGAGATTCTTTTGTTGGTGAATTGGAATGGTTCTGATTCCTCCAAGCTATGCCACGAAACAAATCCCCATTGGTAACATTAAGGTCATCTGATTCCTGGCATAGATTGGAGGAATTATTTACCCTACAATTTACCAAAAAGATAATCTCCCCTTAATTAACTTGACGACTATCAATTTTCAATACCTCCTATACAGTTTTACCCCGACCTCCTGTCAGTCTTCTACCCTCCCCCTTTTTTTTCCAAATTCCCTCTCTCTCTTCCTTTATTCTTATCTCTCCCTTCTCTCCCTCTTCTTTCTTATCAATCCCTTTAATCCAGGCTCCCTCTTTATCTCCCCTTTCTCACTTTTCCATCCCCTTTATCCAGGTTTCCTCCTTCTCTCCCTCTTCTCTCTTCTCTACCCCTTTTTTCAGGTTTCCTCCTTCTCTTCCTTTTCTCTCTTCTATACCTTCTTTATCCAGGTTTCCTCCTTCTCTCCATTTTCTCTCTCCTCTACCCCTTTTATTCAGGTTTCCTCCTTCTCTCCCTCTTCTCTCTCCTCTACCCCTTACATTTAGGATTCCTCCTTCTCTTCCTTTTCTCTCTTTTATACCTTCTTTATCCAGGTTTGCTCTTTTTCTCCCTTTCACTCTTTTTCCTGTCCCTCCTCGTCCACCACTACGACCCTCAACAACAACAACAACAACAACAAATCTCGCTTACCTGCTCAAACTTTCTGCAATCCTATGCCTCACGCGGGGCAACAAAACTTGTTCCACTAGTACCTGGCCAGAAGTACACACACACACACACACACACACACACACACATTGTTGCCACTCATAAAATATAATAGCATATGAGTAATTGACGCGTATGTATTCTCTAAATATGCTTATTATAATTATAACCTGTTAAGCTGAGATAATGAATGATAAGTGTCGTCATTACCTCACTTGTAGCCAGTAATGAGTGGACAATCGTCAACATGATACGTGTACAGATGAAGCTCTTCAGTGAGGATGAATATGTTTATTTTATTAGCCTAAGAGAACGATGTATAAATATGTAATTACGTTTTCTTTTAGTCTTTTACACACTATTCATATAAATGAGTTTGAATATTTTTGAAGTCGGTCTAATTTATAATTTATTTATTTATTTATTTATATATATTGTTATTATTATTTTTTTTTTTTGGGGGGGGGGAGCAATGTCCTGTACATTTCTGGGTTGCATGTATTCTGTCATTTACCTGGCATCTTCGTTCCAGCATTCCTCTTTTTCTACTTTCCTTTCATTTTTTATTTATTCTCTCCCTCCCTTCTTTCCCCTCTTCTGCCTTCCTCTTTCCCTCCTCCCTCCCTCCTGTTTCTATTCCTTCCTTCCATCCTTCCTTCCTTCCTCATTCCTGCCTGGACAGGGATGTGATGTAACAGACATTTATAGCTATTTTGTTGTTGCTCTTGATGCCACAGTAATTAGGGAGGAGCGTAAACATTCTACAGTGTTATGAGATGGATACATATTCCTGTTAAATGCACACTACAACCAGCTTTAATGAAGTGCAATTTAATTTTATAGAAGCTAACATTTCAGAACACGTTTTATAGTTGTCATAAAGAGGTTGAAATTTTTAATATCTGACACTGATAACCTCGTAGGCAGTCTTACAAATATCAGCAACACTATAAAAGACCTTAGTAATAGGTAGTCATTCACAATTATCCAACAATAAAAAAAACATCATCATCATCATCATCATCAACAACAACAACAACAACAAAGGCCGTAAATGCAGTAGTCTGTGCTAAATTATTGGACTGCGAGTTGATTACTGCAGTGGGTAACTTTCCTCACAAATATGTACTTACTTTTTGTAAATGGAAAAGGACATCACTCAAACATTCATTAGTCATGTACAATTACGACGTGATAAACACAGAGGCCAAAATCTACATTACTATTAAGGGGGTAATCTCTTTTTGGTACGTTTGAGTGCTCTGATTCCTCCAAAATATGCCAGGAAACAGGGCCAGATACAGGAAAATAATGGTGGTCTGTTGTTTGCAATAGTTTGGAGGAATCGGTTGCTCCAGATTTACCAGCACCATACTTCCTCCTTAATCATTCTCAATATACCGTACCACTATGACCTTCAACTCCCGATAGATAAATGTTCATATTAAATTAACAGATAATAAACTGCAATTTCTTGTGTATCGTTCTAGAAGTAAATTTAGTAAAGAGGGGTATCGCCTTCCTGTATCCCCAATGGACTTCTTGAACTGTATGGACTGACTTACTGGGATGAATTTCAACCATTTCTTGCAGGTAATACCCAAACGTTTTAGTACCGTGGGTGTGGAGTGTTCTTTCATCGTCATTGAATTATTATCATTGGTCCACTTGGTCCATTATTTACCTCCATAAATAAAAGCGATAAATATCAGAGTGCCCTGAGCTTCAACAATGAGCTGCAGACTTCTATTGTTTGGGGAATTAAAGGAATAATATCTTTAGGGGTAATTGGTGGGCTACTGATTCATCCAAACTATGCTAGGAAACAAGCTGCCTTAATAATAGGAGCATTTGTTGTGTTGTATTGGATGGTTTAGAGGCTATGTAGACTCCAGTTAGCACGTATCAAACGACCCCCTTAAATGATGAAGGCCCATTAAAACACCGAGGATAGTGCTCATAAAGGGGATAGTATACTTTTGGTACATTAGAGCACCTTGATTCCTCTAAAGTATGCCGGGAAACAGGACCAGACTGATAAAAAATAATGGTGACCTGTTGTTTGGAGTAATTTAGAGGAATTAGTTGCTCCAGAATTATCAAGAGTGTACTACCCCTAGATACTCCCAGTCTCTTCACTCACATAAAATCCTCTGGAGGGGCTCACAAAGTGGGAAACTATCCATCAGTAATCGTCTAGAAATAGTACTTTCCCCCAAAAAAATATATATATAGAATTCCAATCATAAATACTTGTTGATTTAATCATTCTGTATTATGTTGCCATAATTTCCGTATATAAATAAGACACTAAATAACCAGTTCATGTTTTTATCCAACGTAAATACATTCCTTTTCATTATGCATTATACACTTTGAGTGATATATAACGATATTATCACATAGGCTCTTGTAAGCGCCATTCTCATACCGTCGGGAATTAACCTAATTACTGCCGTGGAGAAAGACTTGAATTCAACTCTTTTTCCTCGCTAACCACTTCTCCTGCATTGTTAGTGAAGTGTCTCTGACCTTTTTACTGATGTCATGTATTCTGTCATCATTTGCCTTGTTTCTGCATTTCTCTTTCCTGATTTCCCCTCTCATTTTTATCCCTTCCCTCCCTCCTTCTTTTCTCTTCTGCTTTCATCTCTCGTGTCTCCATCCCTTCTGTTTTTTTTCCTTTCTTTTATTCTTACTTCCTCGTTTCTGCCTTCCTACTCTCATATTTTTCTCCCTTTTCTCTCCCTCCCTCCTGCCTCGCTCCCAAAAATACGGCAACCATTGCTAACGTTATTATTATTATTATTATTATTATTATTATTATTATTATTATTATTATTATTATTATTATTATTATTATTATTATTATTATTATTATTAACAATATTTTATCATTATCATAATACTATTATTTTACTTTTTCCTATGAACCATTGAGGTCTTCCCTGTGAAAAGTAGCATCGTCTGTTGTTAGCCAAGGAACACTAAATAACCTTTCGCTCGTTGCTTACGTACAAATATTAACTACCTGTGCTTCACTTCCATATTTTTCTTGATTTTTCCTCGTTCACATCATCTCAATCCTTGGCCCCGTCTCTCTCCTTTCACACTTTCTTTCCCGAACATTTCCCAATAATCATATTTATAATCCTTCCAATATTTCCTTCTTTCTTTTTACTTCCCTTTCGATCACCTATATAAAAACTCTATTTAATTTCCTGTATATTTTTTCTCCTCCTTTCCATCCTTCTTTTTATCTAAAGCCTCATTATGTATGTTCCCTTTTATATATTTCACCAATACATCTTCTTTTCCTCATTCTTGTAAAAAAAAAAAAAAAAAAAAAAAATTATGTCACCCGTCCCCTATCCTACACCCCCCCCCCCCCCCTCCATGCCTTCCCCACCAACAATTTCCTCTTTTCAGAATTCCGCCTCAAATCACCTCCCTCTGCCGCTCATTCACCCACTTTTCTTACCCCTTCTCTTCTTCCAACCCACTCTTTCTCTTCTTCCTGCTGAATCTTTGTCTCTCACCTACGCATTCCTATCTCCTCCATAACTAAACATTCTTTCTCCCTTCTACCACCTTTGTCAACATATCTCCCACCTCCTCCACTCTTTCTCTTCATTCTCTTGTGATACTATGGCCTTTTGTTTCCTCCTTGTCATTTCATATGTACAGTGCAACCTCTAATCTTCCTTTTTCTATTTCCCCAATTCCTCCTGTTCTTATGCCGCCTCTTCCTCTTCCCTTTCTCTTTATGAACGAAGATCCAGTCTATCAAATATGGATACGTACATATTAACACGAATTGGAAGGCAGAGACAAAATCCATGCAAGTCAAATGTGCAATACAGTAGAGACGCATAAAGAGTCAGACAGGAACGCTATGTAGCACAGACACTCACTGGCTTTATAGATTGGTATCATATCCCGTCTGTTTCACTTACATAATTATATATCTTTAATCCTCCAATAATACTGCAAAGGCCGCACAAATAATAAAAATATTCTATACTAATATATGGGATATGTGTCTGTCTATCTGTTCATCAGTGTATATGTACAGTTATACGATTGATCCCAGTAGATTAAAATTGGGTCTTCATGGATAACTTGGCACCAAAAAGAATGTACAATACTTGGTACTGACACTCGAGGGTCGAGGGGATAATTATAATTCATTAATTCTTAACGACTGGCATACTAGACGAGCTGTTCACTCTTCGGATGAATTACAACTCCTTTACGCCATGAAGTAAAGAATACACAGACACAAGGTGTTGGTGTGTATTTCATCCTTAGTCCCATTCGAAAAATGATTAAACCAGGATAAAGATAATTAGATTGTTCGCTTTTTTAGCCCTGGGTACGACGGGTACCTCTGTTGGTGTGTGCTGTCTGTCTGTCACCGGATGTGTTACTGTATTAAACAAGAATAACAATAAATAGTGTTCGCTTGTTTAACCCTGGGAACGACGGGTACCCCTGTTGGTGTGTACCGTCTGTCTGTCATATAAAAACCGCTCAGTTGCCATCAGTGTATATAGATAAAAAAACTATAAAGGTGATATAGGAGAAGGTACCCTAGGCTGCCATTAAAACGTGTGCCCTCCAGAAGGTGTCGACAAAAACGTCATATACATAAACCATTTGTCTCCATACTGTGCTAGTTACCTCAGCCATACTCCCCTCTCTCTCTCCTTTCTCCCCATCTCTATTCTCTATTCTCTCCCCTTCTCTATACTCTCCCCCATCTCTATTCGTCTCTTCTCTACCCTCTCCCTCTCCTCCCCCTTTAGTTATATCTTCTCTCTCTCTCTATCTTCTCATCCCCCTTCTCTACCCTCTCCCTATCACCCATCTCTATTCGTCTCTTCTCTACCCTCTCCCTTTCCTCCACCTCTATTCGTCTCTTCTCTATATCCCCCTCACCTCCCATCCTCCTTCTCTATCTCCCCTTCTCCTCCACCTCTGATTATTATCTTTTCTCGACCCTCTCCCCTCTCCTCTAGTCGTCCTTTCTCTATCTCTCCCTCTTCGATTTCTCCACCGTGTCATCAAATCTTTTTATTCCTCGTATGTATGATTCTTCCTCTTTCGTTTTTCTTATATTTCCTTTTCTCTGTTATATTGTTGTTTCTTTCCGCTTTCTCTCGTTATTTCTTCTCTATCTTTCCCTCGTCGATATTTCCGACAGGTCATCAATATCTTTACTATACTCTTTCTATACAATTTCTCTTCTTTCATGATTTCTTTTATCTTTCCTTTGTTGTTATTTTCTTGTCCTCATCTTCTCTCTCTCTCTCGTTATTTCTTTCTGTCACTCCCTCGTACATTTTTCCGCCTTGCCATCAATTATTCTTAATCCTCTTTCTATATATAATTTCTCTTCTCTCATGTTTTCTTTTCTCTTCCCTATTATGAGTTCTCTTCTTTCGTGTTTTCTTTCTTTCTTTTTCTTCTATTATTCTTTCTCTGGTCCTCTGGGATTCCTCACTCACTTCCTCCGTAATTTTTTCGCTCGTCTCCCCCGATAATTCTTTCCCTCGTTCTCCAAGATTTTCCTTCGTACTTCTTTTCATCTTTTTTCATCTTACCAATACTAGACAACTTCTCCAAAAATCAGGAAATATTTAATAATACTTTCTATGCTTCCTATTTACGGGAATTACATTAAAGTATTGGAAGTGATGCTTATATACAAGAGAAAGAACGTTCAGGAAAATTGTCAACACTGAAATGAAATATAAATGATATCAGTAAGGGGCAGCATTGTGGATATATTGACGAATTTATACCAGGGATGAGGACATGACGACGCTATGCCACATGATTTCCTTAATTTTATTGACGTATATTTGTGTGTATTGTGATATTCCGATTTTGAAAGGGCCAGACATAAATCCTGACGAGTTTGCTCTAATTTCCATTGTATAGAAATGAGAGAGGAATAGTCGTCGTATATTTGTGCCTTCAGGGGTTTGTGTTATCATCCTTCTCCCCCTTCCTTTCATCATGCCTCCCTTACCCTCGTCCCCTTCCCTACATATCAATAAACCAGGCATTTTTCCTTCCCTTCCCCTGTGACCTTATCATTTAATTTCATAACCTTTATAGTTCTACAATGGTTTCTCTGTCTTACGTCCCAGAGTTTATTCATATGTTCTCAGTTCTCGATTTTCCCCTGAAGAAATATTTACAACTCCAAACAATACCATTAATGTCTACCTTAGTATATCAACAGGAGACTTGTTTTGAGGCGCTGTTTAAAGAAAGGAATCTTCGTCCACAGCTAATTACCATCTTCTGGATATTACACATCAAGTATAAATAATCAATCTTGGGGAGCTTATTAATAACGATTTTTTTGATGTAGACAATGATTCGGGGATTTTCATTATTCATAATTTACCACTCTCTCCATTATTCAAGCAGTTGTTGACGCCATCACCGCCTACACCACCACCAACACCACCACCATCATTAATCTCTCATAACAACAACAGCAGCAGCAGCAAGACCACGAGCACACACCGTAAACACTTGAGACAAAGGCCCTCCCACACTACCATCCAACCCTCTGTATTAATGATAATGCATATTATTCACTGTCATCCCACCCTGTGGATCAACAAGGTACAGAGGCTTGAGGGATGCTCCACTGATTAACAGATGAATTAATTGAGCTCAACAAATGAAAATGTGACAGCTTTTAAGTCCTTTGTCCAATGTTATAATTGCAAATGGGGTGGCCGTGAACAAACTTTGTTTTAATCACCCTTATATAGCAACACTCTTTCCACACACATCACACCTTCACCCCTCCGTTATTTCTCGGTCTCCTTCACTCTCTCACCATTTCACACAGGTACACGTTGCTATTCAACCCGTCACTCTCCATTCGTTACAGGTACAGTAGATATAAACCAGGATAAAAAATGTTGCTATAATCCATCGTAAGTTGTTCTTCCTGATACTTCACACTCTATAGAACCACATCTTTCCCTCTCTACTATTCCCTTCATTCTTTAGCACTCCATTCTCTGGCACATCACCCTTCACTCTCAATTTATACTTGATTTCTTGGCATCTCACCTTTCACTCTCTAACATTTCATCCTCTGGAATAATACGTCCTTTATTTTCTGTCTCACACTTCCCTCAGTACAAGCCTATACTCGTCCTTCAACCTTCTACCTCACACGTAGGCTACTTCCAAACACATTACCCTTCACTCTAAAATATATTAGCCTTCACTTTAAAGCATGTCACTCTTCACTCAACTTTACCCTTCATTATATAGTTACTCTTCATCTTATACACAAGGCAGGTTATTACTACTACTACTACTACTACTACTACTACTACTACTACTACTACTATTACTACAACTACTACAACTACTACTACTACTACTACTACTACTACTACTACTACTACTACTACTACAACAACAACTACTACTACTACTACTACTACTACTACTACAACTACTACTACTACTACTACTACTACTACTACTACTACTACTACTACAACTACTACTACTACTACTACTACTACTACTACTACTACTACTACTACTACTACTACGTCGCTAAGCAAGGTCACCCCCATACCCACCGCCCCTAACCTTCCCCTCTCTATTGTTACCCAGACAACGGGTTTTATGAGCGCTCTATTTTGTTGATGGGGTCGTGTAGATGAGAGAGAGAGAGAGAGAGAGAGAGAGAGAGAGAGAGAGAGAGAGAGTGTGTGTGTGTGTGTGTGCGTCATTTCAAAGGGCCTGGCGACTCATCCCGCGGAAAATAATAAAAAAAACCTGACATTCAAGTGAGACAAAAGTTTAGCAAAGATATCTGTCCTGTCCATCCACCTCTACAGTTCTCTGAACGGACACGAAAAGGAACTCCACCCATCGTAATTAAAGCAACCCTCTGTACGGACACAAATAAGAAACTCCACATAAGATAAGGGAAAGGAAGATAACAAGGTTAGGAATTACATAAGACAAGAGGAAACACTGAAACTACCATATAATTACACCTAACAAAATTTTGTCCATCAGCGACTTGAGCTATTTATTATCTTGAGAAACTGTTACTTATACCTCTGTTAGTAGTTGCTTATTATAGGTATTTTCACACAGGTATTTGAGGTTTACCAACTCATAAAGAATTATGAAAATCTCATTCATCTGAAATATCAAACTCTTTGTCTCTGATGAAAGTAGGTCATACAATGAATATCTGGTGATAGGCATGATGTATGGAATCAGTTTAACACATTATGCCACGACACATTCAAGCTTTCCTTTTTCATGATTGGTGATGAGAACTGCACTGCATAATACAATATGTATGTATGTATGTATGTATTGTTATGTAAGCCCAATTTACCATTTTTTGGTCTCGCAATATCTCTGTGTAAATTTGCCCGTAGCCAAATATTTTGCCCATGTAGCTGAAAACATCTGCACGACAGATGTTTTTGCTCAAACATGTTCCAGCAAGCATTGGCTTCATTGGGTGTCAAGCAAGTGAAGAGTAGCGCATACCATCCTGAGAGCCAGGGTGCCCTGGAGAGGTACCATCAAAATTTGAAGCAGATGATCCGCAACGAGGGAGGTCCCACAGGAGATTTTAGGCTTCTCCCTAAACGAGCTCGACTTTGCACACCGGGTTCGAGGTCCTATGAGTCATGTGAAGGAGGCTTGGAGCAGTGACGAAGTTACCAACAAGAGTCTGCTACAGTACGTGCTCGATTTCAAGACCAGGATATATGAAACGTTGAAGGTGGCCCAAGAGAACTTGAAGTCAGCACTGAGTAAGATGAAACAGTGGTATGACCAGAAGACCCAGTGGAGAAACTTCCAGGTTGGCGAGGAAGTCTGCTGACTCCAAGGTCAACTGTTAGCAGCGAAGTATAATGGCCCTTATACTGTGGAGCGGAGGGTTGGAGAATTGGAATACCTCATTAAGAAGCCTGATCGACAGAAGTCCCACCAATTGTGCCACGTTAACATGCCCAACCCGTATCACCGTCCACCTGGCACCACAGCAACAGTGCAACATGTTACTTCCGTGGAAATGTCCTGGATTGGCAGCATCTACTTCGTGGGACCACCCCCTAGTGCTGCCAAGGAAGGAAGCTATGGGGCCAAAACCGCCACATTGGGGAGGCGCGAATTCCGAGGAACGGCTTCGGTCACCCGGGAGGTTACCACACCCCTCGCACAACACACACAAGCCGGAGACATTGAGAGCAACCCAGGACCCACCAACAAACACACACGTCCAACATACCCAAAACCCAACAAACAGACAATGGGCTCAATTCAATATTGGCAACCCTTGCAAAAACTGGACCCATTTCATAAGTACAACACTTGCCTCCAGAAAACACTACACAAACACATACACCTGTCCTGTACGCCGCATACATCTACCGACACAAAATCCTCCATCACCCACACCCCGACCACCTTTACTTCCAACACCATCACCCACACCGCCACCACCATCTCCATCTCCATCCCCCCCAAAGACAACAACAACTTCCGTGGACATTGACGCTACTTGTGGAACTAATGTTTTGTGTGAGTTTGTGCACGCCGAGGTACAGTACCTAGGTTATGTCAGTGGACATTGTGTCGTTAGCCCGCCTGACGTGAAGGTGGAGGCCACAAAGACTTTGTGCGACCCAAGGACAGGCGTGAGTTCCGTAAGTTTCTTGGTTGCATAGGTTATTACAGGTGATTTCGGAGACAGGGATGTAGATAATGTATTGGCCGATTGTCTTTCTCGGCAGTAGGCCGGGATACTTTTTTTTTTTTTTTTGTATGCTTTTGTATCTTTCATTTTTGTGCCACACAAGAACGAATTTTCCAGAGGAATATTCTTCCTTGGGTGGGGGCGTGTTATGTCAGCCTAATTTACCAATTTTTTGTTTCGCAATATCTCTGTGCAAATTTGCCCGTAGCCTAATATTTTTCCCATGTAGCTGAACACGTCTGCACTACAGACAGGCGCCATACCCAGTTTTAGCCAGTTTTGCACCCCCCTCCCTTCCTGTATACCCTCTCTTGGACAGTGGCGTGGTGAGTGAGTTCAGGATCATGGGAAGTCACAAGGTGCTGGTACTTTCTTGTTCGCACGGCCCGTTTATAAGAGCGAGAGTCGACGCGGCTAGTCAGACACATGTTGGAACTCGGTAGCAAATGTTGGTCCGTGCTGGGTGCAGAAAGGAAGCTTAGGATACGTCCCTGTTGTACACTCGCGGTCAGAAGTTGTGTCCTGATTCCCTGAGATGATGAATCGCCACCAGACGGGTTGGATGCTTCAAACAAAGGTGCACCTTGCACTTCTCTCCAAACAACATAACGTTGTTCGAAACTTCCAACTTCGCCTGGTTGCGAATCATCGTTCCAGGGGATCGGGACACAACTTCTGACCGCGAGTGTACATTATTCTGTATAGTTAAGTAATATTTTTGTAATCTCCTTTGCAAGTGTTTCAGTGTGTAAACTCATCCAAGTCAATATAAGTTTATTTAAGTGAGTGAAGTCACTAAAGAATTGCTGCTAGTATTTAAAGAAAAGTGTTTAACTCTGTCATAACTCAGGACTATAATTATTAAATAAATAAGTGAAGTTTCATCATTCTAATTATAGTGTAATTAAGTGAATTATCATTATCAGTAGCATAATTGATTATATTATATTGTGTGATTATTATTATTATTATTGCTGTGTCATTTCTTATTGTTGTTAACTAGTGCCATTATTACTCAGTACTGTGTGGCCCCTTGATCTTACAGTTTATGCATACTATATTACCGTACTTTATTTGTGCATTTATCAAGTGCTGAGTGAGTAATTGGTGTCTGAGGTACAGTACGAGAATACCTGATGTAATTTTCATATATTGTATTGTGTTTGTCGTATTGCTTAGTGTTAATGATTATTGTTAATGTTTTTAATTCGTGTTTGGCTTAACACTTAATAATATAGAACCTGATTTGTTGTAAGAGGAGTTTATTAATATTTCTTGTTTTATTTAATACCGTAGTGTTTAATCTTGATAGTCAGATAGTCAGCCCCACTTCCCCTCTCGTAACAGTATGTATATATGTATGTAGGAGTGATAAAGATAATCCAATTACCACACAACTCATCAAAGTCATCTACTAAATTAGAGAACTGGCGTATAAAAGTTAACCTCGGTACTATGGTTAGATGATACTAATTAGTGTTAAGGGAAGTTATATCAACACGGAGGGAGACCATTACCGGTATTACGAAGCATCCTACAACTCCTTAAATCAATTCCATATAAGATTAATGCTTTTCATGGATTTCAAAATATCACTTCTCCGAAAGAAAATGTTATTGTGACACTGATAGATATGGTGATTGGTACAAGCAATTTGTGGTTAATGATATGTCAGTCTTACTTGCGTTAGTTATCTTTGTACAGCCTTACAACCATAAATCTTTATTAGGAAGTAATTTAGGGTATGAGCAATAGATTAAGTAATACTCAAGATATTTTATAACTATTGCCCCATGAAACTACTATTAAAAACTTTATATTATATCCGTTTATCTCTTTATGATTTTAAATTAAATGGTTCTTAGTTAGTGCAATATGTAAACTTAGTTCTATATTATGGTTGTCTGCCTCAAGGGAATTGTGTTGATGTTGGCGAACTGGAAGCTAATCATTCTCTAACTGTTCCCTGATTCATCGCCTCTACTGATGGAGACTGTTTCACGACACGTGTAAGGATATCAGCATCTCTATTATAGTTCCTCGACAACAGACACACTACCGACCATGGTATAATATATAGTCGGTGCAAGTAATAGATATATGATAGATTAGGGTCATCCATATTTACTTAGGAGTCGCTGCAAATAATTGATAAATGATAAAAAAGACCAACTCAAATTTGCTCTGAAACAACACAGGCATAACGGATAACATGTTCTCCATCTGTGCTCGGATTGAGACCATTTTCTTCCAGGAGGATCAATTAAGGGCTGCAACATGTCACTGTAAAACAAAATATGATAAAAGTAAACACGAACCACCCGGGAAGAACAAACGTAAGGTCTCAGACCGTAGGCATTCATGATGTTGACGATGGCGTTGTACCCGTACGATGACTCCCATGACAAACAACAGAGGCCGTCGTATACCGGATCACACCATCGTCAACACACGAATGTTCTTTCCTACGATCCTCAAACCAACTACACAAGGAGAGAACATGTGAGCAGATGAAACCTTAACGAGAGCCTCACCTCATACATTGGTTGGGTCAAATCAGCAAGCCGGGATTAAGTTTGGTCCCTCTCTGGTCAACCCCAAGCCTTTAATCAGTTGCCAGGCTCAGTAGAGTAATAATTCTTGCCTGCCACTCTGGAGCCCTGGACATGATTCCTGGCAGACATAGAAAGTATCATTATAATGTGATGTTTATTAGTGTAGAGCTGTATGAATGCCGTAGTAGTAGTAGTAGTAGTAGTAGTAGTAGTAGTAGTAGTAATAGTAGTAGTAGTAGTAATAGTAGTAGTAGTAGTAGTAGTAATAGTAGTAGTAGTAATAGTAGTAGTAGTAGTAGTAGTAATAGTAGTAATAGTAGTAGTAGTATTCACTTTGAAGAATAACATTATAAAGGAGTATAAATAATGTTATTATTAATCTTTGTACGTTGATTGATAAATAATTATAGGTATAAAGAAGATACTGCGAGTCTAATTATGATTTTAATTATACTAATGCTAATCTTTCTTGGCTTGTATTTTTTTTAATCTTATTGTATATGTGTTACTGTAGTGAAGGTAAATATCTGGAAGCACCACGAGTTACTCCTGTATATACGAAGCTCTTTACACAGGCTTAGAGGGGCTTTACCTGCATGGAGCCATCATCATTATAATGGGGGTAATATTAGGGTCATTACAGTGTCTCTTATTACTAACATTATCATTGCATCCCTGGTTGTCAAGTTTGTACAGCCGAAATTAACGCAATTTACACTAAATTACACTCAATAATACACTGATAAACATTGATATTATTGTTTTAGCTTTACCATGATTTTATTTATCAGTGATATCAAATATTATAAAAGGTAAACCTATGCAAGTAAGTAAGTATGCCCTATCTAGAGACAACAGTTATGCGAATTTTATGGTGAAATTTTCAGTACCCATATCTGAGCATGGAGTGTACAGTACCCAGCATAGGTAACAGAACAATCTTGTCACGGAAACTTTAGTCGAATCTCGTTTTTCAGTTCGTGAACAATCATAAAACCATCATGGAGTTGAGAGAGAGAGAGAGAGAGAGAGAGAGAGAGAGAGAGAGAGAGAGAGAGAGAGAGAGAGAGAGAGAGAGAGAGAGAGAGAGAAGGAGAGAGAGAGAGAGAGAGAGAGGAAGATTTGGATTGAGAAGAAGAAAGGTGTAACGATAAAAAACTATAACGGGATAACGCATGATACAAACTTGGAAGGAAAATAGAACTCATCGAAGAGAAGAATTGAGTAGAGCAGCGCCAGAGAAAAGGGAAAGAAGAAGCTAGAGAAGAAAATAATGGCTTCTGAAATGGAGAGTGTGTCTGAGAGGAGAGTGGGGAAAAAGGGAGCTTACAAGGAGAGAGAGAGAGAGAGAGAAGAGAGAGAGAGAGAGAGAGAGAGAGAGAGAGAGAGAGAACATTAAAAAAAGCCTCCCATCTCTGCTTAAAGTATATTTCGCTGACAGTGTATTTCCAAGTGATTAATTAATGACTGGTGCCCCTCGCCAATTTCCAGTAATGTGTCCCTCATTCACCAACATCACCAAATTTTGTCGTTCTGTGTTCCTCAAAAAGCTATAAATCCTAAAGTGACTTTGTAATATGTTTCTCTATTTGACAGAAACAGAATCAATGGACGGAGAACAAATTAATGGACTTTCACTCTGTCACTCCAACCACATTGCCAGGGAAATAATAATGATGGTGAGTGAATAAAAATGATAAATAAAAGAGGAATACAGATAACTGATGGAAAGCGGAAATTTATATATAGAAAAAGGAACAAAGATAATTGATGGCAAGGCGGAAAAATGTAGGAGGGAGTGACTGCAAGAAAGAACGAGAGAGAGAGAGAGAGATAAGGACCAAAAGATAACAGAGGAGAGAGAAATTAAATCATTCATAAGAAGAGAAATTAAATACAAAGAGTAGTATAAATATTGATGACATGTCTGAAAAATCGAAGAGAGAGAGAGAGAGAGAGAGAGAGAGAGAGAGAGAGAGAGAGAGAGAGAGAGAGAGATCAGGACAAGAACAGGAGGCGAGGGAAATATAGTCGAGTGTTCTATCGACTAACTCCTGATGCCGAGAAGAACTGACGATGGACCTTGGGCTCCTCTATGGAATGTTCTCAGGTTAGTTAAGGTAATTGTTATTCTCCAGAAAGTGTTTGTGATGAATTAGAGGTCTACTGATTTTTCCAAGCTATACAACAGAACAGATCCTCTACTCAATGATATTTGGAGGTAATCTGTTTACTGGTATATAGTTTGCAAGAATCAGCAGCCCTCCAATTCTCCCTTAACGTATTACTACTTAACAGTTATTCATGTTTCGTTATTATAGTCTGCGATGGAATGGTTGCAATCTTTCAGATACGTATATATCAAAGCGAAATAAGTTTGAAGTGCATGGTATTACAAAATCTTATCAGGATATCCGTATCCGCAAGTAAGAAACAAAACTGAACATGACATTGTGTATGTGTGCTACGGTGTGTATGTGTGTATGTGTGCTACGGTGTGTATGTGTGTATGTGTGTGTGTACGTTAATGTATCAGGGATGAAGTGATTTCCGTGAAACTGGTAATTTATTGTAGGTATTGCATTAAGTTTGATTACCGATGAGGAGATTAAAGTTACATAAGTTGCCCGGAACAGGAATGAAGGATATGAGTATAATAAACAAAACATATACAATAGTGAGTAGTACAAGAGAATGATAGATGAGGATTACAACTTGGCAATGAATATAACACCTTTGATCGGATCTAGGACTATAAGAGAAAATGCAGCAACTGTTAGAGGAAAGGATTTATGAGCTGAATGAGAAACGTGCCGAAAATATTAAACTAATAATAATTATACTGAGAGCAACTATTACATTCTTACTTAGAGAAATCTCATAATGTTCAACCAGGAAATTTAATAAGAGTAGGATGAGTGGCTGATAAAAGTGTGTAGAGTCGGGAGTAGCGGCTGTTTTATATATTATGAGGAAGGGAAGTGGAACATTGTTTTATTGAAGGATGAGTAACACACTGTCCTTCCTCATAAGAAGCAATAAAAATAATGAACAATACTTCAATACTTGAAATGCCACTAACGGAGAGAGGGGCTTTTTATAAGGTGAAATTGGCATGTGAAGTAGTGATAGATGGACGAGAGAGAGAGAGAGAGAGAGAGAGAGATAGAGAGAGAGAGAGAGAGCAGAGAGAGCAGAGTAGTTCTTATTGACGTTTGTAGTACATGGTCAGTCAAAATCCATAATTATTTACTCTTTTAGTATAACTTTCCAGTCAAATATTATTGGATATATGTCAAAGCACAGTTCATTGATTTCGAGTCAACATAAGTACAAAAATATCAACC
>JAWQEG010000036.1:0-22500 GCA_033782935.1 Petrolisthes cinctipes
CTAACCTAACCTAACCTAACCTAACCTAACCTAACCTAACCTAACCTAACCTAACCTAACCTAACCTAACCTAACCTAACCTAACCTAACCTAACCTAACCTAACCTAACCTAACCTAACCTAACCTAACCTAACCTAACCTAACCTAACCTAACCTAACCTAACCTAACCTAACCTAACCTAACCTAACCTAACCTAACCTAACCTAACCTAACCTAACCTAACCTAACCTAACCTAACCTAACCTAACCTAACCTAACCTAACCTAACCTAACCTAACCTAACCTAACCTAACCTAACCTAACCTAACCTAACCTAACCTAACCTAACCTAACCTAACCTAACCTAACCTAACCTAACCTAACCTAACCTAACCTAACCTAACCTAACCTAACCTAACCTAACCTAACCTAACCTAACCTAACCTAACCTAACCTAACCTAACCTAACCTAACCTAACCTAACCTAACCTAACCTAACCTAACCTAACCTAACCTAACCTAACCTAACCTAACCTAACCTAACCTAACCTAACCTAACCTAACCTAACCTAACCTAACCTAACCTAACCTAACCTAACCTAACCTAACCTAACCTAACCTAACCTAACCTAACCTAACCTAACCTAACCTAACCTAACCTAACCTAACCTAACCTAACCTAACCTAACCTAACCTAACCTAACCTAACCTAACCTAACCTAACCTAACCTAACCTAACCTAACCTAACCTAACCTAACCTAACCTAACCTAACCTAACCTAACCTAACCTAACCTAACCTAACCTAACCTAACCTAACCTAACCTAACCTAACCTAACCTAACCTAACCTAACCTAACCTAACCTAACCTAACCTAACCTAACCTAACCTAACCTAACCTAACCTAACCTAACCTAACCTAACCTAACCTAACCTAACCTAACCTAACCTAACCTAACCTAACCTAACCTAACCTAACCTAACCTAACCTAACCTAACCTAACCTAACCTAACCTAACCTAACCTAACCTAACCTAACCTAACCTAACCTAACCTAACCTAACCTAACCTAACCTAACCTAACCTAACCTAACCTAACCTAACCTAACCTAACCTAACCTAACCTAACCTAACCTAACCTAACCTAACCTAACCTAACCTAACCTAACCTAACCTAACCTAACCTAACCTAACCTAACCTAACCTAACCTAACCTAACCTAACCTAACCTAACCTAACCTAACCTAACCTAACCTAACCTAACCTAACCTAACCTAACCTAACCTAACCTAACCTAACCTAACCTAACCTAACCTAACCTAACCTAACCTAACCTAACCTAACCTAACCTAACCTAACCTAACCTAACCTAACCTAACCTAACCTAACCTAACCTAACCTAACCTAACCTAACCTAACCTAACCTAACCTAACCTAACCTAACCTAACCTAACCTAACCTAACCTAACCTAACCTAACCTAACCTAACCTAACCTAACCTAACCTAACCTAACCTAACCTAACCTAACCTAACCTAACCTAACCTAACCTAACCTAACCTAACCTAACCTAACCTAACCTAACCTAACCTAACCTAACCTAACCTAACCTAACCTAACCTAACCTAACCTAACCTAACCTAACCTAACCTAACCTAACCTAACCTAACCTAACCTAACCTAACCTAACCTAACCTAACCTAACCTAACCTAACCTAACCTAACCTAACCTAACCTAACCTAACCTAACCTAACCTAACCTAACCTAACCTAACCTAACCTAACCTAACCTAACCTAACCTAACCTAACCTAACCTAACCTAACCTAACCTAACCTAACCTAACCTAACCTAACCTAACCTAACCTAACCTAACCTAACCTAACCTAACCTAACCTAACCTAACCTAACCTAACCTAACCTAACCTAACCTAACCTAACCTAACCTAACCTAACCTAACCTAACCTAACCTAACCTAACCTAACCTAACCTAACCTAACCTAACCTAACCTAACCTAACCTAACCTAACCTAACCTAACCTAACCTAACCTAACCTAACCTAACCTAACCTAACCTAACCTAACCTAACCTAACCTAACCTAACCTAACCTAACCTAACCTAACCTAACCTAACCTAACCTAACCTAACCTAACCTAACCTAACCTAACCTAACCTAACCTAACCTAACCTAACCTAACCTAACCTAACCTAACCTAACCTAACCTAACCTAACCTAACCTAACCTAACCTAACCTAACCTAACCTAACCTAACCTAACCTAACCTAACCTAACCTAACCTAACCTAACCTAACCTAACCTAACCTAACCTAACCTAACCTAACCTAACCTAACCTAACCTAACCTAACCTAACCTAACCTAACCTAACCTAACCTAACCTAACCTAACCTAACCTAACCTAACCTAACCTAACCTAACCTAACCTAACCTAACCTAACCTAACCTAACCTAACCTAACCTAACCTAACCTAACCTAACCTAACCTAACCTAACCTAACCTAACCTAACCTAACCTAACCTAACCTAACCTAACCTAACCTAACCTAACCTAACCTAACCTAACCTAACCTAACCTAACCTAACCTAACCTAACCTAACCTAACCTAACCTAACCTAACCTAACCTAACCTAACCTAACCTAACCTAACCTAACCTAACCTAACCTAACCTAACCTAACCTAACCTAACCTAACCTAACCTAACCTAACCTAACCTAACCTAACCTAACCTAACCTAACCTAACCTAACCTAACCTAACCTAACCTAACCTAACCTAACCTAACCTAACCTAACCTAACCTAACCTAACCTAACCTAACCTAACCTAACCTAACCTAACCTAACCTAACCTAACCTAACCTAACCTAACCTAACCTAACCTAACCTAACCTAACCTAACCTAACCTAACCTAACCTAACCTAACCTAACCTAACCTAACCTAACCTAACCTAACCTAACCTAACCTAACCTAACCTAACCTAACCTAACCTAACCTAACCTAACCTAACCTAACCTAACCTAACCTAACCTAACCTAACCTAACCTAACCTAACCTAACCTAACCTAACCTAACCTAACCTAACCTAACCTAACCTAACCTAACCTAACCTAACCTAACCTAACCTAACCTAACCTAACCTAACCTAACCTAACCTAACCTAACCTAACCTAACCTAACCTAACCTAACCTAACCTAACCTAACCTAACCTAACCTAACCTAACCTAACCTAACCTAACCTAACCTAACCTAACCTAACCTAACCTAACCTAACCTAACCTAACCTAACCTAACCTAACCTAACCTAACCTAACCTAACCTAACCTAACCTAACCGAACCTAACCTAACCTAACCTAACCTAACCTAACCTAACCTAACCTAACCTAACCTAACCTAACCTAACCTAACCTAACCTAACCTAACCTAACCTAACCTAACCTAACCTAACCTAACCTAACCTAACCTAACCTAACCTAACCTAACCTAACCTAACCTAACCTAACCTAACCTAACCTAACCTAACCTAACCTAACCTAACCTAACCTAACCTAACCTAACCTAACCTAACCTAACCTAACCTAACCTAACCTAACCTAACCTAACCTAACCTAACCTAACCTAACCTAACCTAACCTAACCTAACCTAACCTAACCTAACCTAACCTAACCTAACCTAACCTAACCTAACCTAACCTAACCTAACCTAACCTAACCTAACCTAACCTAACCTAACCTAACCTAACCTAACCTAACCTAACCTAACCTAACCTAACCTAACCTAACCTAACCTAACCTAACCTAACCTAACCTAACCTAACCTAACCTAACCTAACCTAACCTAACCTAACCTAACCTAACCTAACCTAACCTAACCTAACCTAACCTAACCTAACCTAACCTAACCTAACCTAACCTAACCTAACCTAACCTAACCTAACCTAACCTAACCTAACCTAACCTAACCTAACCTAACCTAACCTAACCTAACCTAACCTAACCTAACCTAACCTAACCTAACCTAACCTAACCTAACCTAACCTAACCTAACCTAACCTAACCTAACCTAACCTAACCTAACCTAACCTAACCTAACCTAACCTAACCTAACCTAACCTAACCTAACCTAACCTAACCTAACCTAACCTAACCTAACCTAACCTAACCTAACCTAACCTAACCTAACCTAACCTAACCTAACCTAACCTAACCTAACCTAACCTAACCTAACCTAACCTAACCTAACCTAACCTAACCTAACCTAACCTAACCTAACCTAACCTAACCTAACCTAACCTAACCTAACCTAACCTAACCTAACCTAACCTAACCTAACCTAACCTAACCTAACCTAACCTAACCTAACCTAACCTAACCTAACCTAACCTAACCTAACCTAACCTAACCTAACCTAACCTAACCTAACCTAACCTAACCTAACCTAACCTAACCTAACCTAACCTAACCTAACCTAACCTAACCTAACCTAACCTAACCTAACCTAACCTAACCTAACCTAACCTAACCTAACCTAACCTAACCTAACCTAACCTAACCTAACCTAACCTAACCTAACCTAACCTAACCTAACCTAACCTAACCTAACCTAACCTAACCTAACCTAACCTAACCTAACCTAACCTAACCTAACCTAACCTAACCTAACCTAACCTAACCTAACCTAACCTAACCTAACCTAACCTAACCTAACCTAACCTAACCTAACCTAACCTAACCTAACCTAACCTAACCTAACCTAACCTAACCTAACCTAACCTAACCTAACCTAACCTAACCTAACCTAACCTAACCTAACCTAACCTAACCTAACCTAACCTAACCTAACCTAACCTAACCTAACCTAACCTAACCTAACCTAACCTAACCTAACCTAACCTAACCTAACCTAACCTAACCTAACCTAACCTAACCTAACCTAACCTAACCTAACCTAACCTAACCTAACCTAACCTAACCTAACCTAACCTAACCTAACCTAACCTAACCTAACCTAACCTAACCTAACCTAACCTAACCTAACCTAACCTAACCTAACCTAACCTAACCTAACCTAACCTAACCTAACCTAACCTAACCTAACCTAACCTAACCTAACCTAACCTAACCTAACCTAACCTAACCTAACCTAACCTAACCTAACCTAACCTAACCTAACCTAACCTAACCTAACCTAACCTAACCTAACCTAACCTAACCTCCCCTAACCTACCCTACCTACCTCACCTAACCTAACCTCACCTAACCTAACCTAACCTACCTAACCTACCTAACCTAACCTAACCTAACCTAACCTAACCTAACCTAACCTAACCTAACCTAACCTAACCTAACCTACCTAACCTAACCTAACCTAACCTAACCTAACCTAACCTAACCTAACCTAACCTAACCTAACCTAACCTAACCTAACCTAACCTAACCTAACCTAACCTAACCTAACCTAACCTAACCTAACCTAACCTAACCTAACCTAACCTAACCTAACCTAACCTAACCTAACCTAACCTAACCTAACCTAACCTAACCTAACCTAACCTAACCTAACCTAACCTAACCTAACCTAACCTAACCTAACCTAACCTAACCTAACCTAACCTAACCTAACCTAACCTAACCTAACCTAACCTAACCTAACCTAACCTAACCTAACCTAACCTAACCTAACCTAACCTAACCTAACCTAACCTAACCTAACCTAACCTAACCTAACCTAACCTAACCTAACCTAACCTAACCTAACCTAACCTAACCTAACCTAACCTAACCTAACCTAACCTAACCTAACCTAACCTAACCTAACCTAACCTAACCTAACCTAACCTAACCTAACCTAACCTAACCTAACCTAACCTAACCTAACCTAACCTAACCTAACCTAACCTAACCTAACCTAACCTAACCTAACCTAACCTAACCTAACCTAACCTAACCTAACCTAACCTAACCTAACCTAACCTAACCTAACCTAACCTAACCTAACCTAACCTAACCTAACCTAACCTAACCTAACCTAACCTAACCTAACCTAACCTAACCTAACCTAACCTAACCTAACCTAACCTAACCTAACCTAACCTAACCTAACCTAACCTAACCTAACCTAACCTAACCTAACCTAACCTAACCTAACCTAACCTAACCTAACCTAACCTAACCTAACCTAACCTAACCTAACCTAACCTAACCTAACCTAACCTAACCTAACCTAACCTAACCTAACCTAACCTAACCTAACCTAACCTAACCTAACCTAACCTAACCTAACCTAACCTAACCTAACCTAACCTAACCTAACCTAACCTAACCTAACCTAACCTAACCTAACCTAACCTAACCTAACCTAACCTAACCTAACCTAACCTAACCTAACCTAACCTAACCTAACCTAACCTAACCTAACCTAACCTAACCTAACCTAACCTAACCTAACCTAACCTAACCTAACCTAACCTAACCTAACCTAACCTAACCTAACCTAACCTAACCTAACCTAACCTAACCTAACCTAACCTAACCTAACCTAACCTAACCTAACCTAACCTAACCTAACCTAACCTAACCTAACCTAACCTAACCTAACCTAACCTAACCTAACCTAACCTAACCTAACCTAACCTAACCTAACCTAACCTAACCTAACCTAACCTAACCTAACCTAACCTAACCTAACCTAACCTAACCTAACCTAACCTAACCTAACCTAACCTAACCTAACCTAACCTAACCTAACCTAACCTAACCTAACCTAACCTAACCTAACCTAACCTAACCTAACCTAACCTAACCTAACCTAACCTAACCTAACCTAACCTAACCTAACCTAACCTAACCTAACCTAACCTAACCTAACCTAACCTAACCTAACCTAACCTAACCTAACCTAACCTAACCTAACCTAACCTAACCTAACCTAACCTAACCTAACCTAACCTAACCTAACCTAACCTAACCTAACCTAACCTAACCTAACCTAACCTAACCTAACCTAACCTAACCTAACCTAACCTAACCTAACCTAACCTAACCTAACCTAACCTAACCTAACCTAACCTAACCTAACCTAACCTAACCTAACCTAACCTAACCTAACCTAACCTAACCTAACCTAACCTAACCTAACCTAACCTAACCTAACCTAACCTAACCTAACCTAACCTAACCTAACCTAACCTAACCTAACCTAACCTAACCTAACCTAACCTAACCTAACCTAACCTAACCTAACCTAACCTAACCTAACCTAACCTAACCTAACCTAACCTAACCTAACCTAACCTAACCTAACCTAACCTAACCTAACCTAACCTAACCTAACCTAACCTAACCTAACCTAACCTAACCTAACCTAACCTAACCTAACCTAACCTAACCTAACCTAACCTAACCTAACCTAACCTAACCTAACCTAACCTAACCTAACCTAACCTAACCTAACCTAACCTAACCTAACCTAACCTAACCTAACCTAACCTAACCTAACCTAACCTAACCTAACCTAACCTAACCTAACCTAACCTAACCTAACCTAACCTAACCTAACCTAACCTAACCTAACCTAACCTAACCTAACCTAACCTAACCTAACCTAACCTAACCTAACCTAACCTAACCTAACCTAACCTAACCTAACCTAACCTAACCTAACCTAACCTAACCTAACCTAACCTAACCTAACCTAACCTAACCTAACCTAACCTAACCTAACCTAACCTAACCTAACCTAACCTAACCTAACCTAACCTAACCTAACCTAACCTAACCTAACCTAACCTAACCTAACCTAACCTAACCTAACCTAACCTAACCTAACCTAACCTAACCTAACCTAACCTAACCTAACCTAACCTAACCTAACCTAACCTAACCTAACCTAACCTAACCTAACCTAACCTAACCTAACCTAACCTAACCTAACCTAACCTAACCTAACCTAACCTAACCTAACCTAACCTAACCTAACCTAACCTAACCTAACCTAACCTAACCTAACCTAACCTAACCTAACCTAACCTAACCTAACCTAACCTAACCTAACCTAACCTAACCTAACCTAACCTAACCTAACCTAACCTAACCTAACCTAACCTAACCTAACCTAACCTAACCTAACCTAACCTAACCTAACCTAACCTAACCTAACCTAACCTAACCTAACCTAACCTAACCTAACCTAACCTAACCTAACCTAACCTAACCTAACCTAACCTAACCTAACCTAACCTAACCTAACCTAACCTAACCTAACCTAACCTAACCTAACCTAACCTAACCTAACCTAACCTAACCTAACCTAACCTAACCTAACCTAACCTAACCTAACCTAACCTAACCTAACCTAACCTAACCTAACCTAACCTAACCTAACCTAACCTAACCTAACCTAACCTAACCTAACCTAACCTAACCTAACCTAACCTAACCTAACCTAACCTAACCTAACCTAACCTAACCTAACCTAACCTAACCTAACCTAACCTAACCTAACCTAACCTAACCTAACCTAACCTAACCTAACCTAACCTAACCTAACCTAACCTAACCTAACCTAACCTAACCTAACCTAACCTAACCTAACCTAACCTAACCTAACCTAACCTAACCTAACCTAACCTAACCTAACCTAACCTAACCTAACCTAACCTAACCTAACCTAACCTAACCTAACCTAACCTAACCTAACCTAACCTAACCTAACCTAACCTAACCTAACCTAACCTAACCTAACCTAACCTAACCTAACCTAACCTAACCTAACCTAACCTAACCTAACCTAACCTAACCTAACCTAACCTAACCTAACCTAACCTAACCTAACCTAACCTAACCTAACCTAACCTAACCTAACCTAACCTAACCTAACCTAACCTAACCTAACCTAACCTAACCTAACCTAACCTAACCTAACCTAACCTAACCTAACCTAACCTAACCTAACCTAACCTAACCTAACCTAACCTAACCTAACCTAACCTAACCTAACCTAACCTAACCTAACCTAACCTAACCTAACCTAACCTAACCTAACCTAACCTAACCTAACCTAACCTAACCTAACCTAACCTAACCTAACCTAACCTAACCTAACCTAACCTAACCTAACCTAACCTAACCTAACCTAACCTAACCTAACCTAACCTAACCTAACCTAACCTAACCTAACCTAACCTAACCTAACCTAACCTAACCTAACCTAACCTAACCTAACCTAACCTAACCTAACCTAACCTAACCTAACCTAACCTAACCTAACCTAACCTAACCTAACCTAACCTAACCTAACCTAACCTAACCTAACCTAACCTAACCTAACCTAACCTAACCTAACCTAACCTAACCTAACCTAACCTAACCTAACCTAACCTAACCTAACCTAACCTAACCTAACCTAACCTAACCTAACCTAACCTAACCTAACCTAACCTAACCTAACCTAACCTAACCTAACCTAACCTAACCTAACCTAACCTAACCTAACCTAACCTAACCTAACCTAACCTAACCTAACCTAACCTAACCTAACCTAACCTAACCTAACCTAACCTAACCTAACCTAACCTAACCTAACCTAACCTAACCTAACCTAACCTAACCTAACCTAACCTAACCTAACCTAACCTAACCTAACCTAACCTAACCTAACCTAACCTAACCTAACCTAACCTAACCTAACCTAACCTAACCTAACCTAACCTAACCTAACCTAACCTAACCTAACCTAACCTAACCTAACCTAACCTAACCTAACCTAACCTAACCTAACCTAACCTAACCTAACCTAACCTAACCTAACCTAACCTAACCTAACCTAACCTAACCTAACCTAACCTAACCTAACCTAACCTAACCTAACCTAACCTAACCTAACCTAACCTAACCTAACCTAACCTAACCTAACCTAACCTAACCTAACCTAACCTAACCTAACCTAACCTAACCTAACCTAACCTAACCTAACCTAACCTAACCTAACCTAACCTAACCTAACCTAACCTAACCTAACCTAACCTAACCTAACCTAACCTAACCTAACCTAACCTAACCTAACCTAACCTAACCTAACCTAACCTAACCTAACCTAACCTAACCTAACCTAACCTAACCTAACCTAACCTAACCTAACCTAACCTAACCTAACCTAACCTAACCTAACCTAACCTAACCTAACCTAACCTAACCTAACCTAACCTAACCTAACCTAACCTAACCTAACCTAACCTAACCTAACCTAACCTAACCTAACCTAACCTAACCTAACCTAACCTAACCTAACCTAACCTAACCTAACCTAACCTAACCTAACCTAACCTAACCTAACCTAACCTAACCTAACCTAACCTAACCTAACCTAACCTAACCTAACCTAACCTAACCTAACCTAACCTAACCTAACCTAACCTAACCTAACCTAACCTAACCTAACCTAACCTAACCTAACCTAACCTAACCTAACCTAACCTAACCTAACCTAACCTAACCTAACCTAACCTAACCTAACCTAACCTAACCTAACCTAACCTAACCTAACCTAACCTAACCTAACCTAACCTAACCTAACCTAACCTAACCTAACCTAACCTAACCTAACCTAACCTAACCTAACCTAACCTAACCTAACCTAACCTAACCTAACCTAACCTAACCTAACCTAACCTAACCTAACCTAACCTAACCTAACCTAACCTAACCTAACCTAACCTAACCTAACCTAACCTAACCTAACCTAACCTAACCTAACCTAACCTAACCTAACCTAACCTAACCTAACCTAACCTAACCTAACCTAACCTAACCTAACCTAACCTAACCTAACCTAACCTAACCTAACCTAACCTAACCTAACCTAACCTAACCTAACCTAACCTAACCTAACCTAACCTAACCTAACCTAACCTAACCTAACCTAACCTAACCTAACCTAACCTAACCTAACCTAACCTAACCTAACCTAACCTAACCTAACCTAACCTAACCTAACCTAACCTAACCTAACCTAACCTAACCTAACCTAACCTAACCTAACCTAACCTAACCTAACCTAACCTAACCTAACCTAACCTAACCTAACCTAACCTAACCTAACCTAACCTAACCTAACCTAACCTAACCTAACCTAACCTAACCTAACCTAACCTAACCTAACCTAACCTAACCTAACCTAACCTAACCTAACCTAACCTAACCTAACCTAACCTAACCTAACCTAACCTAACCTAACCTAACCTAACCTAACCTAACCTAACCTAACCTAACTGTAGGACAGGCCTCTCACCTTCGTAGGGTAATTTGCCACTTTCCACAATAACTAGATTTTGACTTAAGGGCTGGCCTGCCACGGACTAGTCTGAAACGCAACACCGCCCCCGCCGTGGCTGCGAACCCGCGCGTTTCGAGACGGCCGTATCCTACGCACCGCCCCACTACACGGGCCGGAGGCGAGGGCTTATGCGCTGGGCTCCTCCCTTTTCAGTCACACCTACTAAGGGAATCCCTGTTGGTTTCTTTTCCTCCGCTTAATGATATGCTTAAATCCAGCGGGTGACCATTCACAGTCGAGTGCTACACAGTTGGGCCTGGATCACAACAGCAAGCAGTTGCTCTCCTTCAGGCCCGCCCCTCTCCCTCGCCGTGGCGCGACGTGCTGCCGCTCACGGACGAGTCTGTTGGCGTGAAAGGCGTTAAGACGGAACGGGACTAGGGAAGTTGGCCCTAACCCGAACACACCGCCGTGACACTGGGGCCTTCTACCACAAAGGCATGTGGCTAGCATCATCATCGTTCAAGATGATGATTTTTTAATTAAGCTTCACGAGGAGTGGGCCGGGTCCACATTGTGAGAGTATGTTTAATGTGGTAAAGTGTGCCACCCCCTTGGCGTAAACACCCTCTCCTCGCTACTTACTAGCACACAAGATCCCATGGATAGGCATCTGACGGGGACTACCGTCACTTTCCTCGTTGGGAGTAATTACAAACACTACGAGCTCGTGGCAGGAGGGAAAACAATACTGTGATTATTCCTCACACATAGTGGACCCACCGCTTAGCTCCGAACCACGTCCGGGAGCTGCCCCGCAAGGCGAGCCGGCCCTACCCAGAGTTTGTTTAATGCAACACTGGGGTATTTAAAGGATCACGACCCGCAACGACTGCGAGAGCAGACTGCCCGGCGTTCCCTCGAGCCATTGAGGGGAGCGGACTAGTTGGTAGTAATGTCAAGCCACACTGGTGTGGTTGCTCGTGTGCACTCCTGAGGGTGTATCACTGTTTAGTGTTTGCTGGGGCATGGGTACGTTAGCAGCCATCAGCATCGCCGCCGCGGCGCCCCCTCGTTCCTCCTCGTAATACATCAGGAGATTGAGGCGGCCCGCGCACGCACGACCGGCGAACTGCCGTCACCCAGCTACCCCCTTATAACAGAACTCCTTGAAAACCACACCGCCGGCACGAGGCCAAACGCGATATTCCGGGGTGGGCCCAGCAGAATCGCAGTACCGCCCCAGGTAGGGACTGGCACTGGTAGACCACTGTGGAGCCTGCGAGAGCTGACGCCTCGTACACATAGCCACCCCGTGGGGAGATGCCGTACACCTATTACCCAAGGACTTTGAAGCAGATAGGGACCACAGAGCTACAGCACCCACGAGGCGGCTTGACCCGTGCAGAGTGACAGACACTGACAGTGGCCGGGACAAATTACATTCTCCACAGGCACACCATTTATAGCACAGCAACTCGACTGAAAATGACCGCAACCCTCCCTCCTCTACAGAGGGGGCGAACATTGCGGTCGCTATGTGCGTTCAAAGAGTAAGCAGGTTATCTTTTTCACGTATCCGGCTACTTCTCGGAGTTGGCTCCGTTTGTCAAAGACCCTCTAACCGAGTGATCCCCTGTGTGTGAGTTGTGTATGATCAGGCATCATCGCCTTTTTACGGTAACGTCCACGCCTCAGCGGACACCGCAAATATACATAGAGAGATTTAAAACAGCATAACAGACCTCCAAGGTATACTGAGGCAAGAGATTTTATATAGTTATGATAGTAATCACACTACCGTCCGTTGCTGGTTGCCTGAACAGCAGCAGCAATCCATCTCGGGAGAACTCACCACTCTCACCAACGTGAAGAGCTCCCGGCCTGCAAACCTGCACGGCCATCCTCATATCGCACCGACGGGCGACTGCCTGCAGACGTGGGAGACGCAGATCACAATGATAATAACAATTATTAACACAGATCCCTGCGCCGAGTGGAGTTACCACACTACCACCCCAACATTGACCAGGCAACTGGCCCTGCAGACAGCGACGCGATAATACCGCACAAACCCTATGAAATGGCAGACAACCTGGCCTTAATACAGACATTGGGTTGACAGACAGACAGACAGAGACAGACTTGCTGCTGCTGCTGCTGCTGCTTTATGATAAAGAACGTCCTCATTCCCTTACCACCCCAATACTAACCAACGACAACGATTGGTCCTGCAGGTCCCACAGAAGTCTCCAAACACGGCTGCCGGCGGCACAACCACGTATCGGTTTGGACAGGCACACACAAGCGTGCAGAACATATCTGATACCTACTGGCATTCATTAGTACGTATCGTGTAGTATCCCTCTTCGATATCATCGTGCCTACAGACGTGGGCTTTGACACGCGAGTGCCGAATGGCACCAAAGCCACCCCAGCATTAGCCAACCAACTGGCCCTGCAGACAGACTCTATCTCGGAGTTCAACCGGTAATAATAGATCACGGCTATTAGCCACCTCACAGTTCTGTGTACTCGACTGATGGGTGGTCTTTTCCTCCGACACTGACTGATGCTACTAAGTAAGGATCTAGCTTGTGCCTGCAGACGTGGGAAACAGACAGACAAGCATCTGTTTAATAATGGCAAGAGGATACTGACCCTCAATAGTCAATTCCCTGCCACCCCAGCAATAGCCAACAAACGTGGCCCTGCAGACACTCAGACAGCGTGGAGGTACGCCAGTAAGCACAGTAATTCGGTCGGTATTACAACGGACAGAGTGAGAGGCACAGCCAGCCGTGGAGTCAGAGGCACACACCTATGCGGATTTACAGTACCCCCTTCATGCCACAGACTGCCTGCACATCACCCAGTGTCTCCGCCTGCAGACGTGGGGAGCAGCAGCAGAATTAACATGCTACTACCGAATGGCACAGAGGCCACCCCAGCATTAGCCAACCAACTGGCCCTGCAGACGTAACAACAATCGTCCGAGACTGCTCATTAGTTTTCCTCGCCCGGACATGCCGGATCACAGGAGTAAGCCACTGCACCTCGTCAAGGTTACACAGCCTCCTTGTTTTAGAGAAGAGAACTCTAAAACCGCAGCAGTAGTGACTGCAGACGTGGGAGGCAGTCTACTCATTACCAACGAGCGACTGCCAAATGGCACCGAGGCCACCCCAGCATTAGCCAACCAACTGGCCCTGCAGACACACACACACTAGCACAGCAGCAAGAAAACTGTTGCCACAACCACCACCACCACCTAGCTCAGCTCCCTGCTTGCCTACAGACGTGGGGAGCAGCCGAGTTAAAACAACGACTGCCAAATGGCACGAGGACCATCCCATCATTGACCAACTGGCCCTGCAGACAAAACAGACAGGCCTGCATGCAACAGCAGCTCACACCTATGCAGATTTACTGAACATGCCACTACAGCAGGAAGAGCAGGTAGCAGAAGGAGCAGCTAACAGCACTCACTGCTGCTGTTGTTGTTGTTACTCGCTTGCCTATACAGACGTGGGACACAAGAGATACGTTATAATAGTATTTCGAGCGCTCAGTGGTACCAGACCACCCCCAACATTAACCAGCCAAAGAATTATCAAGTATGTAACTGTAACTCCATGGCCAGCCCTGCAGACAGAGTGTAATATATATATAATCAATTAATTGATTGATTACCCATGCAGTCAGAACTCTGCTGATCTGTATGTATACTTCAGGATGTTTTTGTTGTGGAGTGTATGTTGTTGCACTCTCGGTCGTTAATGATCCTTCCGCAGGTTCACCTACGGAAACCTTGTTACGACTTTTACTTCCTCTAAATGATCAAGTTCGGACATCTTTCCGTCGTCTCAAGGAGCTGCTGCTGCTGCACCACGGGGATGAGACAGACAGACAGACATCCAAGATCGCCAGTCCAAAGTCCTCACTAAATCATTCAATCGGTAGTAGCGACGGGCGGTGTGTACAAAGGGCAGGGACTTAGTCAACGCAAGATATTGACTTGCGCTTACTGGGAATTCCTCGTTCATGGGAAACAATTGCAAGCCCCAATCCCTATCAAGAAGGGTTTTCAACGGATTACCCTCTCCTCTCGGAGAGGGAAAACACGCTGTTCCCTTCAGTGTAGCGCGCGTGCGGCCCAGAACATCTAAGGGCATCACAGACCTGTTATTGCTCAATCTCATGCAGCTAGTATTTGCTGCTTATCCCTCTAAGAAGAAAGTGCGACTGGACATCGACAGCACCGACTACTACTGATGATGATATTACCGCCGCTGCTACAACCCTCCACACCCCCCCGAAGGAAAGGCAGGAGGGAGGGAGACAGACAGACGGAAAACACACAGAGTGACAGGCGACGAGAGATCCGTCGACTAGTTAGTAGGCTAGAGTCTCGTTCGTTATCGGAATTAACCAGACAAATCACTCCACCAACTAAGAACGGCCATGCACCACCACCCACTGAATCGAGAAAGAGCTCTCAATCTGTCAATCCTTCCAGTGTCTGGGCCTGGTGAGGTTTCCCGTGTTGAGTCAAATTAAGCCGCAGGCTCCACTCCTGGTGGTGCCCTTCCGTCAATTCCTTTAAGTTTCAGCTTTGCAACCATACTTCCCCCGGAACCCAAAGACTCTGGTTTCCCGGAAGCTGCCCGCCGGGTCATGGGAATAACCCCGGCGGATTGCTGGTTGGCATCGTTTATGGTTAGAACTAGGGCGGTATCTGATCGCCTTCGAACCTCTAACTTTCGTTCTTGATTAATGAAAACATCCTTGGCAAATGCTTTCGCAGTTGTTTGTCTTGTGACGGTCCAAGAATTTCACCTCTAGCGTCACAGTACAAATGCCCCCGACTGTCTCTCTTAGTCATTACCTTGGGTTCAGTTAAAACCAACAAAATAGAACCAAGGTCCTATTCCATTATTCCATGCATCACCATTCAGGCTTAATATACTGCCTGCTTTGAGCACTCTAATTTTTTCAAAGTAAACTCACCAGCCACTCGGGACAACCGATAAAGGGAATCCCGTGCGAGCCGGCTGGGCCCAGACTCCCCTCAGTATATCGAGAAGGAGGGGCACTACAGGAGACGACACTGTATCGCCGCCGTGCAGCAATACGGTCGCCCTGCATCTCAGATCCAACTACGAGCTTTTTAACCGCAACAACATTAATATATGCTATTGGAGCTGGAATTACCGCGGCTGCTGGCACCAGACTTGCCCTCCAATTGGTACTCGTTAAAGGATTTAAAGTGTACTCATTCCAATTGCGAGGCCTCGGATGAGTCTCACATTGTTATTTTTCGTCACTACCTCCCCGTGCTGGGAGTGGGTAATTTGCGTGCCTGCTGCCTTCCTTGGATGTGGTAGCCGTTTCTCAGGCTCCCTCTCCGGAATCGAACCCTGATTCCCCGTTACCCGTTATAGCCATTGTAGGCATTTCACCTACAATCGTCAGCTGATAAGGCAGACACTTGAAAGATGCGGCGCCGGCACTGTATAATAGGCCTTGCGCTCAGCAAAAAGTTATTCAGAGTCATCACAAGGTTAGTTGACGGACCGAGATCCGACAATTGGTTTTGTGAACTAATAAAAGCGCCCTCACCTCGTCGGCATTGCTACCTTCGAGGACAGGGACTCTGGAGGCATGTATTAGCTCTAGAATTACCACAGTTATCCATGTAACCGGGTGGATACAGATCCAATGAATCATAGCTGATTTAATGAGCCATTCGCGGTTTCACCTTACTTTGGGCTGGTACTGACACATGCATGGCTTAATCTTTGAGACAAGCATATAACTACTGGCAGGATCAACCAGACAGATACTTCAGTAGTAGTAGTAGTATTCATTCAAGAATGAATGCGTCACTAAATACATGACGAACCATTATGCTACATGGGGAGACGCATACAGCAGCAGTCAGTCGTCGCCGTGGAGTCAGAGGTAGGTAGTACACACCTATGCGGATTTACAGTACACACAACCTGCATCATGCCACTGATCGACCGACCGACACACTGCCTGCGCCCAGCCAGTGTCTGTCTCTGCCTGCAGACGAGGGAAACAGCCGCCGAATTAACACACGACTGCATAATGGCACTAAGACCACCCCAGCATTAGCCAACAGTGTTGGCCCTGCAAACAAACACACACAACAAGAGTCAGCCAGTCATGTTCACACCTATGCGGATTTACAGAACATCCTGCTGTACCCAAGTTTATCTGACAGCCCCATACAAGTGCTTTAGGGATGGGATTTCTCACAAATACCACATCTCCCATCAGCAGTACATGTGTATGTAGAAGTAGAAGAGACCACATTCTCTTCTATTCTGTTCACATCACTTGTTATCAAGTAACGTTATCGTGCTGTTAAAGCAACTCCTTCAATGGTTTTAAGTAATGGCCATTCTAGGTTGCACACGCCCCACGGGAAGTGATAACCGCACTTGAGATGATACACGCATCACACATAGGTATCAGCAGCGACCCACAGATACCCGAGATGCTTCGCTCCCCCAGACACTTTTAAGGAGAGTGTCCCCTTTTACAGAAGAAGCTAGCGACCTGCTGCCATTCCACAGACGCCTCACACACTGCCATGATCGACAACGGGTTAAAGTGCGGCAGTGGTCGAGATGGAGCAGGCAAGCAGCACTGGTACCATGTTCAACAACCACCACACACCCCCGATGCCTAGACAGGGGAGCACGCCATGCCCCGAACTGAACGAACAACAGTCACTGCCCAACAGCATTGGCCACACACAATCAATATTAAAATAAACAACCGAGGAATGTGAGGAGGCACGACCGCGAGGAGATCAGCCATCCACTGTCTGTATTGCCACATACCAGACACCAATCTTTTGGACAAGTCCTCGGTTAAGAGAATGAGCAGCAGAAGCAGGGCAGCCACACCGAGATGACAGAGGCCCAGACCGGCGAGCATCACCCCACTGGAATTACAGAACGTGTCACCCCGACAATAGCATACGATCTACTTGCTAACCACTCGAACTCTTTTCGGTGCCTGCCTGCAGACGTGGGTAGAAGCAGCAGCCATCGATAATAACAGCACAACTGCTTCAGTAATGGCACAAACGCCACCCCCAGCATTAGCCAACTAACTGGCCCTGCAGACGTGATGACACCAGAACGAGACTGCTAATTAGTTTCCCTTGTCCGTACAGGAGAGCGAGAAGCTAGCTTGCTTGCATGCTGTACATGTGCCAGATCAAGGGGAGTAAGCCACTGCACCTCGTCAAGGTTACACAGCCTCTTGTTTTAGAGAAGACTAGCTGCTCCGCCGCCCTTCGGGCGGCTAGGAGCCGCTAGCTCCTGCGGAGGGCTGGCGGCCTGCGGCCGCCCTTCCACCGCCCTTCGGGCGGTTTGGAGCAGATCGGGCGGTGGGTGGATAGAAGGAAGGGAAGGAGGGAAGGAAGGAGGAGAGGGAGGGATGGTTTAGTGGTTAGATAAAATAAATGGATGGATGGATGAATAGTAATAGAGGTGGGTGGGTGAATAATTGGAGGTATTAGTCGTTTTTAAATGTTTATTATATCAATCTTTCTCCCTCATTCAATAACTCCATCATTCTAATATTAGCATAATTAATAATATTTCCTTCTTTTTCTATTAATAGCGTCACAAAGCATTTTACTGAAGTGCCTCCTGGTAAACGACATTTTTCACGACTCCGGTTGACGACATCACGTAGAGATTCTTCTCATCGCCGACTCGACTGCAGCCCACATAGAGTTGACCGTGGGAGAAGACCTGGTCCTTAAGGTTGAGGCCAACTACTTTCAGGGACTGTCCTTGGCTTTTGTTGATTGTCATGGCATAGCTTAGACGAATAGGGAATTGGAGACGTTGGAACTGAATTGGACAATCTGAGGGCCTCAGAGGGATTTTTGGAATGAAGACATCTTCGCCTTTACCTTTGCCAGTCAGGATTGTGGCCTCCACCAGACGTGGCATCATTGTTTTAACTCTTAATCTTGTGCCATTGCAAAGTTTTGGTGGGTTCAGGTTTCTAAGAAGCATTATCGGACATCCCAACTTCAGTTCCAAATTGTGAGGTGGCATCCCTGGTGGATGTAGACTGTTCAGGAATTCTGCTGGGTAGTTGACCACTTGATCATCGTCGGGCACTGTATCAACTGATTTGTACTTCATTGACCTGCCAGGCTGAGCATCCAGAAGTTTTTGGTTGATGTTGTTGACAGCTTCATTCTTTGGAGCTAGGATAGCTCGCTCACAAAGCCAGGCCGTGCTCGTGAAGTGCTGGGCGAAGTTAGGGAACACCTTCATGATGAGGTAATTTTCTGTCTCGATCATTTGTCCGAATGGAAGTTTGATTTGACCATCTGAGGATGGGAGGATTTGACCATTTCCAACCTGAAGAAGTTGGTTGGCAAACTATTTGAGTGGCGTGAGAGGGGAATGGTTCACGTGTTCTCATTTTTAGGGAGGTTTTAGGGGTAACTACTTTATTATTCATGGCGCTGCTGTACGCAAACTAATGAACCTAGGAAACTTTAGTTTACAGATTCTGGTGTGTAAAATCAAGCTCTACAATTCTGTAAGAAAAAATTTACCTAAATGAAAGTTTAAAATTGACCGTGTTTTTGCGGAAGGCTGAACTGTGGTATGGTGATTCCGTAGATTTTTCCCCTGTAATTTATTATTATTTCGCTTGCACGTTTCGTTATATGTGGTTTCGTTGTATGACCCCCCCTAAACCTGAAGGGGATCAAGACTCACCTACATGCAAATTTTGAGGACACAAAGTTGGACGGTTTAGGCGTGCATCGCGGACACACACACACACACACACACACACACACGCAGACAGAACCTTGGCTTTATGTATATAGATAGCTCTAAAACCACAGTGGTAATTCAGAGTAACAGGTAGGTAGTCTTCAATCGTACTACATACTCGAGTGTATGCTCACACAGAGAACATCACCCAGACACTGGCAACCTCTCTATGCACAGTGCTCTTGCATCAGACTGGCTAAAGGATACAATTCAAACCATTAGCCAAGCACTAGGAGGTCTAAGGAACACCATCGACCCTCAGAGATCATGTACTCCACAGTGGGACTGCTGTAGGAGTAACCCATTTCATGACCACAATATCGTGTTTCCTTACTATATTTTTAGGGTTTTGCGACGGTGTAGCACTCGAGATGGTCGTACAACACTGCCAGGCTTTTCTCTAGCCCTTATTATACCTCCATCTCTAAGCCCGTCATCACCAGACTCGAAATCTCGGTGCTTGACAACTTTGATCTTAGCTCAGAGTTCAGGTAGAACACCAGCTACCTGACACAATCCATTACCCTTCCTCTTCCTCTCTCATTGGGTAGCCACCCTACAATGCCATTCCAGCTACTGAGGGGGTCTAAGGAACACTGAGGAACACCCACACTATGTCAAAATACAGTGGAAGTGAAGTAAGGAAAATCAAGATCATTCTGTGGGGGAGCCAGCTCTCTCCTCCCTACCATAGTTGGAGGGTCGTGCGACGGTGTACCACTTGGGGCGGCATCGACGCTCACCTAGAGTGGGTCAGTTACAGCTCCTCACATCTAACTCCCCCCCATCTCGCTCTAACCGACATTCATTCGAAATCGGGCTCTCACAGTGGCATGGCTGTAACAATAATCACCATGCTTAATTCATTGACTGACTGACTGACTGATGGGTGGATAGATAGATAGATAGATAGATAGATAGATAGATAGATAGATAGATAGATAGATAGATAGATAGAGAAAGAGAGAGTGTGTGTGTATGTGAGAGATAGATAGATAGATAGATAGATAGATAGATAGATAGATAGATAGATAGATAGATAGACTGTGATACATACATACATACATACATACATATATACATACATACACAGAGAAAGAGAGAGTGTGTGTGAGATAGATAGATAGATAGATAGATAGATAGATAGATAGATAGACTGTGATACATACATACATACATACATACATACATACATACATACATAGAGAAATAGAGAGTGTGTGTGAATGATTGATAGATAGAGAGAGAGAGAGTGTGTGTGTGTGTGTGTGTGTGTGTGTGTGTGTGTGTGTGTGTGTGTGATACATACATACATACATACATACATACATACATACATACATAAAGAGAGTGAGTGAGTGAGTGAGTGAGTGTGTGTGTGTGTGTGTGTGTGTGTGTGTGTGTGTGTATATCTTTATGTGTGTGTGTGTGTGTGTGTGTGTGTGTGTGTGTGTGTGTGTGTTTGGACCTCATCTCCAGAGTTTTTGTGCCCCAAAAAATTTAGGTATTTGAGAGAGATTGAATATTACAGAAGAGCAAGCTCCTGGGTCTATATCCTTTTCCACCTACTGACTTTGGTGTAAACCACATTGGAGCTGGTTGCCTATAAATTCACTCACTCTCTCCCTTCCATTTTCTTTCACCGACACTGATTCAAAATCATGTACTGATGGAGGTTTGGCCACAGTTACAGCTATTCATTTATGACTTCTCTCTCCCTCCTTCACTCACATTGACTCATATTATATGGAATAATAATCATGATTAATTAATTGGTTGATTGATTGATTGATTGATTGATTGATTGATTGATACATACATACATACATACATACATACATACATACATACATACATACATACATATATATATATATACTAGCTGCTCCGCCGCCCTTCGGGCGGCTAGGAGCCGCTAGCTCCTGCGGAGGGCTGGCGGCCTGCGGCCGCCCTTCCACCGCCCTTCGGGCGGTTTGGAGCAGATCGGGCGTTGGGTGGATAGAAGGAAGGGAAGGAGGGAAGGAAGGGGGAGAGGGAGGGATGGTTTAGTGGTTAGATAAAATAAATGGATGGATGGATGAATAGTAATAGAGGTGGGTGGGTGAATAATTGGAGGTATTAGTCGTTTTTAAATGTTTATTATATCAATCTTTGTCCCTCATTCAATAACTCCATCATTCTAATATTAGCATAATTAATAATATTTCCTTCTTTTTCTATTAATAGCGTCACTAAGTATTTTACTGAAGTGCCTCCTGGTAAACGAAATTTTTCACGACTCCGGTTGACGACATCACATAGAGATTCTTCTCATCGCCGACTCGACTGCAGCCCACATAGAGTTGACCGTGGGAGAAGACCTGGTCCTTAAGGTTGA
>JAWQEG010000036.1:32500-42500 GCA_033782935.1 Petrolisthes cinctipes
GCGTTAATGAGCACGAGGTCTACTATAAGCTCTTAAGCTTTAAGCTCAAACGCTCCACTACCCCTATTGACCTTCCCGTTAAATTGTACCGTGAGTTTGCTGTTGAGCTTGCAAAACCCCTTTGTTCAATAATTAATGCATCACTTAGTCAGAGTAAATGCCCACAGGATTGGAAGACAGCTTATGTTACTCCAATACCAAAAGTTTCAAAACCCCAGTCACTTGATCAATTAAGACCCATTGCAATAACCCCCCTCCCAAGCCTGTTATGTGAAAGCTTTGTGTTCGACTGGGTTTCAGCCAACATCTCAAATGTAATTGACCCCCAACAATTTGGAAATATGAAGTCATCATCAACCACCCATTGTCTCATAAGCCTGCTAGACTTTATATACAGTAACCTAGAAAAAAGAAAGACCTCAGTTGCCCTTGCATTCATAGATTTCAGAAAGGCTTTTGATTTAGTAGACCATAACGTAATACTAAGGAAAGCTCTTGACATCGGAGTGGAGCCCAGTCTAGTGGCATGGCTGGCAAACTTCCTGTGTGACAGACGTCAGGCAGTGCGTCACCAGGGTGCAGTATCCGAACACCAACACCTCTCGTGTGGTGTGCCCCAGGGGACTAGGATGGGACCTTTGTGTTTCCTCATCCTAATCAATGACGCCTTAACCGATACAATCTTTCGCTGGAAATATGTGGATGATTCAACCGTTGGGACAGTCATTAACAACTTGTCTCCTGACTACCACCTCTTGCAACAACACCTGACCAACCTCCAAACGTGGACCAACAACAACAACGTCTCCATCAACCACGGCAAGACAGTAGTGATGCAATTTCACACGGCTACCACACCACCACCACCACCAGTGATAACACTAGGACAGCACCAAGTACAAGTAGTGGACACCACCAAGTTATTAGGTGTCATGCTGGATGAAAAACTGAACTGGAAATGTCACATCAGCACCATCATCCAGTCAGCAACATACCGCTTGTATCTACTAAGGCGGCTGAAGTCCCTAGGCACACCACAAAAGGAGTTAGTAGCAATCTACAACACCTTCATCATCCCCAAGCTGACGTACGCCTCCCCCGCCTGGTCTTCATCCATCAACCAAACACAGAGGCAGCAGCTGGAGAGGGTACAAAAGAGGGCATGTCGAGTCATTCTGGGAACGGCATACTACACTTACCAACAAGCCCTGGATACCCTCAGATTACCACCTCTTGTCACCAGACACCAGCAGCTCCTCTGGGACTTTAGCAAACAGTTGCTAATCCACCCACGCCATAGAGACCTCCTCCCACCCACCATTCCCAAACCCCGCCACGTCCGTCACTATAACTTACTTAAACCCATCAGAGCTAGGACAGATAGATATAAAAATAGCCCAATCCCCACAATAGTCTCCTTGATAAACCAAAGGCACATTTAAATTTAAATATAAGTACTATATATAATATATGTCCATGTGTGAGTGAATATGCGTGATTGTAAATTGTGTACGTCTGTGTGTGAATGAATATTATGTGTGTATATGTGAGAATGTATTTGTGTATGTATGTTCATTCATCTATATGTACCTATAAGTATCACCCATTTCCATTACCATTTTATAATGTATATTTTCAGCCCTTGGCTGCATGTATCAAATAAACCTATTATTATTATTATTATTATTATTATTATACATACATACATACATACATGCATACACACACACACATACATACATACATACAGACATACACACACATACACACACACACACACATACACATACACACACCCATGCACACACACACACACTAAATGCCTAAATGTTGTAAATGTAAATGCCTAAGTATTTATAATTTTTCATGTATGAATGTGTGTAAATAGCCTTATTCATAATTCCTCTTATATTTTTATATTGATTAATTATATTGTATTATGTGTATTTTTAGCTTTCGAGCTGGCATCCCCTAGATAAACAGTTTATTATTATTATTATTATTATTATTATTATTATTATTATTATTAATACTCTCTCTATATGTCTATCTCACAATATCTCTGTCTGTCTGTCTGTTTCTATCTATTTATCTATCTTCTCACACACATACACACTCTATCTATCCATCACACAATATCTCACTCTGTCTCTCTCTATCTATCTATCTTCTTACACACACACACACTCTCTGTCTAGTATCACACAATCTCTCTCTCTCTCTCTCTCTCTCTCTCTCTCTCTCTCTCTCTATCAATCAGTCAATTAATTAATCAATCACACACACATACATACATACATACAATCTCTCTCTCTCTCTCTCTCTCTCTCTCTCTCTGTCTCTGTCTATCTATCACACTCTCTCTCTCTCTCTTTTTCTATCTATCAATCTATTTATCTATCTATCTATCAGTCAATCAATCAATCAATCAATTAATTAATGAGTCAGTGTGAGTGAAAGAGGGAGAGATAAGTTACAAATGAATAGCAGTAACTGGCCTAACCCTCTTCAAGTACATGATCTTGAAGCAGTGTCAGGGAAAGAAAACGGGAGGGAGAGAGTGAGTGAATTTATAGGCCACGAGCACCAACGTGGCTGAACCTTGATTTTCGGAGTTTTTGGAAATTTTGTAGCCACCAAACTCCGGAAATGAGGCCCAAAGCAACTAGAAATCAGCTCCATTTTCTACAATTTCATCCAAAGAAGGGGGAATCCCCGACATTCTTTCATACACTAGGTAGAGGGGTGGTGGGTTGGTGTTGGATGGGATAGGTAGGCAGGGGGTGTGTACCTGGGTTGGTTGGCTGGGTGGTAGCTGGGTAGGGGTGTGTCCTTGCTGGCGGGCCCGGGGGGGTTGTGGGGGATGGAGGGTTGGGGGGAGGGGGAGGTGTTAATGTAACTGACCTACCTCACTGCTCTCTTTCTCTCTCTCTTTCCTTGGGTGGTAGGGGGGTATTGAGGGGGTGGTGGGTGGGTACTGGTAGTTGGGCTAGGGGGTGGGTGTCCAGGGGGATGGGGGTGGGTGTTGTTTGGGAGGGGTAGGGGTCTGCCTAACCAACATTCTTTCTCTCTTTCTCTCTCTTTCGCTCTCTCTGCCTGGGGGTGGAGGGTTATATGGATGGGGGAGGGGTGGTGGTTGATAGTAGGGCTATGGGGTGGGTGTCTTGGGGGATACGGGTGGGGATGGAGGGGGGAGATGGTGTAACTGACCGACATCTTTCTTTCTTTCTTTCTCTCTCTCCCTCCCTCCTTCCCTCTCTTTGTGTGATACCAGGGGGGAATTGGGGTGTGTGTGTTGGGTAGGGGGAGGGTATCAGAGGGGATTGATTAATTAATTGACTGATAATTGACTGACACACTCTCTCTCTATCTAGTATAGGTTAGGTTAGGTTAGCACAAAAACTCTGGAAATGAGGTCCACAAACACACACACACACATGCATGCATGCATGCAGGCATGCATGTATGCATACATACATACATACATATATACATACACACACACACATGCATACATACCACCTTGGACCTGACCACCCTCTCCCACCACCACATGCATATCCTGAGACAGTTTGGGACCAAGCTCCTCACACACCCCAGACATCGACATCTGTTACCACCACTAAACCCACCTCCCAGACGCGCCACCAGACACCACAACAAGGAAGCGGATGGGGACGGCTGGCCATTCTTTGCTAATGGGTCTTGTGATTGGTGCAGCCAGCACCTCCAGTAAGCGCGTCCCTCATTGGTCCATCATTCCCCCCCCCCTCCCCCCGCCAAGCGTCCCGCGCTCTTCAACAGCTGACAAACGTAAACAAACATTCTTGTGATCCCTCCATCCACTCCAGTACACCCCTCTCAAGTCTCAACATCAGATAAAATAGACATAGGGCCGATTCCGGTAAATTTACAGAAAACCTGGGTTCACTATATTGTATATATTAGTTTCATTATCCAGTATTTTGGATCATTCCAAGACACTTTTCATCTATGGTGTTTCTCTCGGAAGTGCTCCGTTTTCGAGATATGCCCCGTTTACAAACATAATTAGGAAACTAGTCTGACTTGACTTGACCTAACCTAGACCTCAGCAGACTACCGGGACCTAACCTGGGCAAACTACCGGGTATAACCAATGTAAAGTATCATAAAGTGACTGGGGCAAATTTCCAGGACCTAGCCTAATGTGGTAATACTGCTCAAGCCTACCCAAAAACCCAGTTATTCTGTAATAATACCCCGATTCCACAGTCATTTTCATTTGTTAGGTTCTTCCCTGACCCAATGTATCTTAATCAGGACCTAACTTGGGCAAACTGCCGCGACCTAACCTGAACAAACTACCGGGACATAACTTAAGTATAATTGACACTTTTAAGATATTGTCAGGAAAGTATGATGAGGATGTATGCACAGGTATGTACCATTCCCATGAGAGCAGAATCTAGAACAAGAGGGCATTTAAAAAAAAAATATTAGGAACGAACTAGGCATGATAAAAGGAAAAATTGCTTTTGTAATAGTCAATGAATGGAAAGCACTGACCCAGTATGCGGTCACTTATGAATCTATAAAGAAGTTTGAGAGTAATCTTGATAGAGTATGGTGAAGGCAAGAATTGAAGTTTGATTACAAAGCCAAGATTCAGAATTATAAAAATGTTGTGTGGCCACCACCAGTGAAAACCCGCAGAAGTGCTGGTGTTGGTAATGAGCTGCATACACACGCCTAGTTTGCCTTTTTCCCCACCATCTACTGTAAGATACTGTGAGATTAAGCAGACTATGGGGACCTCCTAACCTGGGCAGACTACCAGCAGGACTGTCCAGTGTGTGCAGGGGCAGCAAAACATTGGACTTAGGCTCTGGAAAGCTGTCATTTTCTATATACTGTTATGACAAAGAAAAAGGGGGGGAGGGCAATCTCATCTTAAATTCATTACACATCATCATAATGCATTGTTCTCTCTTGAAATATACACATTTTGTAAATGTTTGCCATATGGACCTCTTATACAGTAGGCTAATACCGCTTGTGGGTTTTTTTCTCTAACCTTTAAAACTTACTTGCAAAATTAAACCCTATTATCATAAATCTTGCCAGCAGGTAGATCTATATGGATGAATAGAAATATGAAACCGTGGTTTAAAGCTGGGAAGTGAAGATGTTTTCATATGTTATGTTTATTGGAGAATTGTTTATTTAGCAGTGTAGATGTACTGCAATATTTCTTTATGCTTGAGGTATTGTTTATGTTTTAGCTGGTGAAATTGAAAAGTTAGGTACAAATACTCTATATTGTATAAGGAATCACCAGGGATACAAGGAAAGAATAAAGGCCCCAGACATAAGGGGTTGAAATAAAGTTACAGTACTACTGGAAAAAGTCTTTTTTTAAACTACAAAACCAATGAACAATGTTGCCCTTCAATTATATTTCGTAAAAAGTAAAGCATTTTTTTCAAATACCAAATTATGTACAGATCAAAAGGTTAAGAAATAGATCCATAAAAATGCATGTAAAAAGAAAATCTCATCAAAGCTCGCCCAAATATATGGGGCAAAAAATAAACATAATTTATGGGATATGTTCTATTTGCAACATAAAAAAAACTCTGTTCTCCCATCTGACTAGTGTTCTGCCTCACACACCATGTCCCACAACTTCACTTCCTGACAAAATTCCACATCCTGCATTCTCTCCACATGCCCAAACCATACTCCCATGTTTCCACAGAACTATTCCCAGGTCTATTATTATAAAACAGTAAATTCAGCAGTAACTATGTTCATCACAAATAGCACCAGTGGACAGGATTGGAAAACTGATATCAGACTGAGACTTTGCCAGACTTTCAACAATCTCCTGTCTTGCTCTAACACTAGGCTTTTTCAGGCTTTTCCCTTCATCCTTTCGCTTTCTCTTCTTTGTTGAATGCAATCTGTCTTGTTTCACTACATTTTTATTGCTTGGCTCTAAAACAGTAGAAGTATCTACAGGCAAGTTATTTGACTGTGCAGGATATGTTCTGCCAGCATGTACTATACCATATGCTTTTGATAAATGGTTGTTTAATGCTTTAACACTTTCAAGGTCTTTCATTTCATCACATTCAGAGAGAAGTGATTGCAGTTTCATCTTTACTTCTGTTATTTGTTCCTCAATTTGTTCCGCAATCAGACGTACACTTGTGCTGTCATTAGAGTGACGACTCTGATTCACACTTAGTCCATATGCAGCAATGATATTTTCTATGTCCTTCTTCTCCAGGATCGATGTTCGATTTCGTCCAGATGTCTCCCGTACTCGTTCTAGAATTTTGTGATGCTCTATCCCTTGCATAATCATACCTGAAAAACAAAATATACAGTCACAATATCTGAAATTAATTTAATATGTTAAAATATAATCTCACCTGCAGCAACTAAAAATAATAAAGTAAAGAACTAGCAGATTTAAACAGCAACTAGTTCTGGCAAATATATATACAGTACAGGTACTGTAAAGTACACTATTAGTCAGTCAATAATCTATTGGACAATTTACAGTATTGTATACAGTTTTATGGTTAAGAACACACAATAAAATATCTCTTTCTTGATAACTAGCATAAGGTAATGATTGTAATGCACAACCATTTAGCTCAAAGCAGTCCCGATTGACATAATAAGATGCAGTATTATGTAGCAACTACAGTACATTTCATAAGCCATATTACCATAAAAATATAGCACAGCAATGTAAACTTAATCTAAAAATCACTTATTTAGTAAGAAACAGTTTGGATTTATTCAGAGAAGGTCAACAGTACTGCAACTAATTAAAGTACTTGATAGTTGGATGGAGGCTTTAGATGATGGTGAAGCTATAGATGTACTGTACTGTGATTTCATCAAGGCATTTGACCGTGTCCCACATAGAAGATTGATGGAGAAAGTGGCTAGTTATAGAATTGAGGGAAAGTGCCTTGAATGGATAAGGAGCTTCCTAACTGGAAGGAAACAGAAGGTAATAGTAAATGGTACTGCATCAGATTGGGAAAATGTTACCAGTGGTATTCCTCGGGGATCTGTACTGGGACCTCTGTTGTTTGTGATTTTTATTAATGATCTCCCTGAAGTAGTAAAGAACAACAGTGAAGTATACTTATATGCTGATGACACAAAAGTGTTCGGTAGGATAAAGAATGAGGATGATTGTAGAAAATTGCAAGAGGACTTAAATGAAATCCATGAGTGGACAAAAATGTGGATGTTGCACTTTCACCCTGCTAAGAGCAAACAAATGAGGATAGGGAAATCAAAGGTTGCAGAACAGGAATACATCCTGCAATCAAAGATAGTCAAGACCTCCTCGGAAAAGGATATTGGTGTGATTGTGGATGATAGATTGTCATTCTCTGAGCATCTCTCTGAAAAAATAAATAAGGCAAATCAGATTATGGGTATTACCAGGCGGACATTTGTAAATTTAGACCTCGAAATATTCAAGGGCTTATATACAGCGCTAGTACGTCCTCATATTGAATATGCAAATCAGGTTTGGTGCCCACATCTGGTAAAAGATATAGAAGCTATCGAAAATGTTCAGATACCACAACTAAGAGATTTGTCATATGAAGACCGCTTGAAGAAGCTGGATTTGCCTACATTGACCTACAGAAGATTACGAGGAGATATGATAGAGACTTTTAAGATTGTGGGAGGTGTATATGACGAGGACTGCACAGAAGGGATATTCAAGAGGAGAGGAGATTATATCACCCGAGGTAACATCAAGAAGATATATAAGAAGCGAACAAGACTGAATTGTAAGGAAGTATACGTTTTCTCAGCGGGTGATTAATAACTGGAATGACCTGCCAGATTGGGTGCAGTATCGGTGGAGAAATTTGAGGCAAAATTAGACAAATATTGGAAACATCAAGGACAAAGATTTAACTATAAAGAACAAATAACCAACGCTCCCAGCCGCCAAGAAAGCCGGGGCTATATTGCTGGTGACGATGAGGGGGGTGATCCGGAGTTACAGGCGTGAGCCTCTTCCGGTACAACGTCTACGGTAATCTACGGTAAAAAAATGCACCAAAAGGAGGAGAATTTTCTAGATGATGTTAAACAATCAATTCACAGCCAGAGGTTCACATGCAACTACTGTACAAGATCATAAGCTTAATGCAGTCCCAATATATAGAATAAGATGCAGCCTTATGTAGCAACTATAGTAAATTACATAAACCATATTACAACTAGAATATAGCACAGCAATGTAAAATTAATCTAAAAGTGCACCACCATCTTCACCCAGCCAAAAGAATACATTGCAGAAATTGCATTCAGGTATTAATTAATTCCAACTTACTCTGTGAACATGAGGAGCTCTTGCTTGCTAAAAAGAAATAAGATGATCATAGATATTAAAGTACTGTACCACATAGAAAAAAAAAATATATATCAGTTTAAGTAGTCTGTATAAATTCTTAAACATAAAGAATTATGCACTTATGTTTGAATACTGCAATTCCTTGTGAAAATATGACACAAAATTACAAATCTCTAGTACTGTACAGTAGAATGAAATATAGTACTGTATACTTAAATCTAAACCTATAGAATACAGCATTTGCCTTTAGTTCAATAAAGTACTGTACAGTACATATATCAAGTAGTGACCCATTCTTGTACAGAATTCTACTTTAATGAGTATTTACATTTTAAAAAATCTGAATCAAATATCTATACTGGTATGTGTCCTTCCATTATTTGTTTTTGGTATCATTTATAAACATTGAAAACTACTGTGTAGTCAACTGCCACATTACCTGCAATTCTATCTTTCTCACTCTTGGGCAGTACCATGTGAACTAAGTTTGGAAATCCAAGTTCGTGATCATGATGGTCAGTGTAAAAGGTTACACGAATCCGTCCATCTGCTTTCACAACTTCCATTGATGAGGTGCAGTAAAGCCCCAACTTACAAGTACCTGTTGAGAGCCAAAGGAAAATAACATGCTGATCAGTATAGTCTACTGTAATTATATTAGGCCTACAGCCCTATACTCATCTTTCAACATATGATCTCACAACTTCCTAGAATCTGATATGTCAGTGAAATTCTTCTCTTGATCATACTGTTAAGAGAGCAGTCCTCTATGTCTCCCAGAAAACTGATCTGAATCAAATGAGCAGTAAAGGTGGCACATTCAAAGAGGAAAATGATACTGTACAGTATATACCTTGGCTTTTTTCAGTACGTTTCTTTTCTGAAGTATCTTGTGTCTTTGTGGACGACTTCTCACCAGATCTTCGACAGTAAAAGATCTGTTTTTTTCCTTCACTGGACTTCCAGGATCCACCATGAGTTGTGTAGTTAACTCCTACATCCATTTCTATAGAACCTTTCCATGCCAAGAATTCTGCAAGGAGAAAAAATAGTATACAGTACATGTACTTAGGTTAAAGTCAAATATATATGTGGTGCAATGCTTGCATAGTGAACAGTGGTGGAACAGGGTGTAAAATATTGTGAGGAGATAACTTTGTTTTTACGTGACTTGACCTGACCTGGCCTAACCAATTTTCAGGCGAAACAAAATTTTTCCTACTGTCTTTACCATATTATATGTATATATCATGGTAATTCTTTACAAGAGGTCCACGTGGATTTTTGCCACATTTTATATATTTTCATGCATATTTGCATATATGCATATGCAAAAAATTGAGGCAGAGCTCTCATAAAGTATTACTCATCTAACATTACCTTTTAACATCTTCAAGCTTACCTTTTTCAGAGGTGAACTCATGCTGAGTTTTGTGGGTTTCAATCTGATGTTGTGCAAGGAGATGCTCTCGGTAGTTATTAAGTGTTGGGTAGGCTTCATTGCACTCTTTGCATTTAACCAAAGTAGATCTACCGTCATCTTTACATGGTATAGGCCTAGGCGGAAGCTTTACACCGTGTATATTCCGCTCGTGGGTCCGCTTGTTGCTAACT
>JAWQEG010000036.1:57500-60000 GCA_033782935.1 Petrolisthes cinctipes
CAGGAAGTTCTGAGGAAAAGTCTAATAGTGCAGAGAGTAAACAAGAGGGTGATGATGGTAATGAGAGTGTGGGGTTACTTGCTGCTCATGCTATGTCAGCTTGTGATAAAAATGTTTTGGCCAATACGTGGATTGTAGATTCTGGTGCTACCTGCCACATGTGTAATAATAAAGAGTTATTTGTACAATATAATGATAAGGATAGTGTTTCTGTGTCACTTGGAGATGGCCATTCATTAGAAGCCCTTGGGTCTGGAAAAATAATTCTGAAAATGTTATTGAATGATGATAAAATTTAGAAGTGTACTTTATCAGATGTACTATATGTTCCTAAATTATCCTTCAATTTGCTCAGTGTGTCCAAATCTGCTAAACTTGGAAAAGTAACTAAGTTTAGTGGAAATGAATGTAAAATTTTCTGTGAAAAGGATAATTTGATTGCTTTTGCGGAGAAGAAAGGAAATTTGTATCATTTAAAATGTACCATGTATGTTCATAAAGCAAATGCTGCTTGTAAATTAGATGAAAACATTTGGCCTAGGAGGTATGGTCATTTGGGTATTGATAATTTGAAGATCCTGGTGAGAGATGATCTGGTGGATGGCTTGAATTGTGATGTTAATAAAGAGCTGGAGTTTTGTGAAGCTTGTGTAAAAGGTAAAAGTAAGAAGAGTCCATTTTCATGTAATAAAGTAAAACCAGACAGAGAGCCACTGGAATTAATTCATAGTGATGTATGTGGAAAAATTAATGAAAAATCTTTAAGTACCGGTGAATACTTTGTAACATTCATTGATGATGCAACTAGGTATGTCTGGGTTTACATACTGAAAGGGAAACATGAAGTTTTTGCCAAGTTCAAGGAGTGGAAAAAGTGTGTGGAAAATCAAATGGGTAGGAAAATTAAAATCTTACGCACAGACAATGGAGGTGAATATAAATCTAATGATTTTGATCAGTACTTGATAGATGAAGGAATTAGACATGAATACACAATTCCCAAAACTCCAGAGCAGAATGGTGTTAGTGAACGAATGAACAGGACACTAGTAGAACAGATCAGAGCCATGTTAATAGATTCAGGGTTGCCACATAGATTTTGGGCAGAAGCATTATCAACTGCCTGTTACTTAAAGAATAGAAGTCCTGCTAGAGCACTTTAGGGTAAAACACCATGTCAAGCCTTGATGGGGAAGAAACCAACAGTTCATCACTTAAAGGTCTTTGGATGTGTTTGTTATGCTCATGTTCCTAAAGATGAAAGGAGACAATTGGATCCAAAGTCTGTAAAGTGTATTTTCCTTGGTTACGGCTCTGAAGTCAAAGGGTATAGGTTGTTCGACTTAGAAAAGAAGAGAATTCTGAATAGTAGAGATGTAATTTTTGATGAAAGCCATTATGAATTTAAGAAGGAGAAAGATGTAGTTCAGACTGAAACCCCAACTATTGAAATAATGCATTCAGAAGAATGGGTGTCAGATGATGATGATGATGATGAACAGCCTGATTTACCAGTGAGGCTTTCAGAAAGAGTTAAACGGCCGCCAGACATGTATGGTGAGTGGGTTTCAGTTGGACACAAAACATCTGACCCTACATCTGTATCAGAAGCTCTACTGAGTGATGATAAGGAACATTGGATGGATGCTATGAAACAAGAGATGAGTTCTATTCAGGAAAGTGATGTATATGAGTAAGTTGAACTTCCTAAGGGAAGTAAGGCACTTAAATGTAGATGGGTATTTAAAAAGAAAATATTAAGCAATGGATCTGTAGAGAGATATAAAGCCCGTTTAGTTGCACAGGGCTGTTCTCAGAAATTTGGCATTGACTATGATGAAACTTTTTGTCCTGTTGCTAGGTTTGAATCAGTCCATACAGTATTAGCTTTAGCCAGTCAGAGAGGCATGACGTTACATCACATGGATGTGACTACTGCTTTCCTGAATGGTACATTAATGGAGGAAGTTTACATGAAACAACCAGATGGCTTTGTAGAACAAGGTAAAGAGACTATGGTGTGTAAGCTCTAGAAGAGTATTTATGGACTGAAGCAATCACCTAGATGTTGGAACTATGCTTTGGATAGTAGCTTGAGAGAGTTAGGCTTTGTCCAAACATCAGGTGATCCTTGTATTTATGTCAATTTGGAAGAATTTTTTATTGTAGCAGTCTATGTAGATGATATAATTCTAGCTTGCATTTGTGATGATAAAGTTAGGAAAGTTAAAGACTCTCTAGCATCACAATTCAAGCTGAAAGATTTGGGTGAACTTCAGTACTTCTTGGGTGTAAAAGTTGTACAAAATACCGTAAAGGGTCAAATATGGATTGGTCAACCTTTGTACATTGAAAATATTTTGAAAAAGTTTGGTATGGAGGATTCAAAGCCAGTTGAAACTCCAGTTGACCCAAACCAAAAGGTATGTAAAGTCACAGATGAGTGTACAATATTTGACAAGGAACAGTATCAGTCAGCAGTTGGGAGTTTACTGCATTT